>CABHPQ010196710.1:0-50145 GCA_902168405.1 Peromyscus aztecus
GACACAGGAAGTGGTCTGTTAAAGAAAAATGTGGAATCAAACACTTTTGGCTTCTAGCTGAACCTTGTTGAAGGGCAAATTTGACTCCATGAATCTCACTCAGAGGGCCCCAAACAGTGACATCTTTGCCACCGTGGTTGTGAAGCAGCGATCTGATATGGACCTAGCTGGGAGCCTTCTGCAAAGCTGTAAGTCAATGAGTTTAAACTAAGTTTAAAAGTATACCTTAAAACAAAAAGTTTACACACATTAGGGGGTGCCAAGGGCATTTTGAAGGTCTCTGTCTGAAGGGTGGAAAGGAAAAAAATGAAATATTTCCAGTTTCTCTTTAAAGTCTTACTACAGCCAGATTCTTGCCAAAGTATGATGAACATTTCTGTTTCAAACTGTTTTCTCTTATTATGTATTGACAACTTAGAGTTATATATATTTGTGAAGCACAAAGGGATATTGTGAATTTTTTAAATATGAAATGAACTAATTAGATCAACTTTCAGTAGCTGCTGCCTCAAGTACTCATCTAATTTCTGTGGTGGGGACATTTGAAAATTAACCTATTACTAATTCCGAAATGCCCCGTTATTAGCTGTATCTGCCACACTGAGCAATTGTTCTCAAAAGAAAGCCCTTTTCTTGCTGTCAAGCTGACACTCAGAAGCTCTGCTTCCCTTTGGCCAGCATCTGCTTGCTCATTGACTGCAGGAGAAGGGAAGGATGTACTTATAAAGACGAAAGCTGACCAAGAGCCAGTTGCATGGAGAATTATTTTCTTTTAAAGTATGAAGATGACTTGGTTTAAACCTTATTCATTCCTTTTATGTTGTTTACTCTTCGAGTTGCTATTCGCAAATCTCTGAGTTGGCTTGATTTTCATCTAAAACTACAAAAGAATTTAAGTCACTGTGTTTACTTTACTGCCTACGGCAGGGCTGAGAGTCGTGGTAAAAAAAATTTCTCCATCCTAGATAGAAATCTAATCTCTCCAAATAAGATCATCAAACCTTCTGAAAGACTAGCCTAACCCTAATGCCAGCACAAGCTTGAGTCATGAGCAGACTTGATATAGGTTTCAATTTCAGATATCTTGCTTAGGAGCAAAGAAAAAAAGTAAGGGGAGTATGAGAGAGACTAGCCAGTTGAATTACATTTTAATATTTCCTATCCATATTGAATACATTGAGTCTAAAAGCAGAACATAAAAATCCAGCTCAGCTGAAATATGAAGCACCATTTGTTATTATCAATGCTGTGTGTCATCATTACCAGCCTCATATTTCAAGAGGACAGCTGGCACTTCCAAGGTCAATAACAGTTTTATATAAAAAAGCCCCAAATAAAAGGACGACAGAGATCAAAGATTTGGGACAATCATAAAGAGAAAGACCACCATATGTTAGCTCATCCATTCCAAAAACCAGACTTTTATTCTTGGTGCCTAAGATGAAAGGATGGGGAGAGATTGAAAATGAGGATTTAATAACAGCCATAGAGATGGCATCCCACTCAAAAATAAGTTAAATACCCTACAGGAAATGTCACCAAAGAGATGTGAACACAGCTAATTGTTATTACTGCGTGTCTACTCCCTGATGGTGAATTCATTTTGAGAAGGCTTGGTGCTAATATGAACTGGTTCAATTATACAGCAGGACAGTAATGATCACAGAAGAGCACGAAAACAAACCAGACTCCGCTAGGCATCGACTTGGACCCACGGTGCCAGGCTTCTGATAACCTTCGTGTATTTACAACAGCAGAGCCGGTGGGACAACACGTTTTAATGTTTTTGAATCTTTAGAACAAAGCAGGAATCAAATTGTGGCTGGTATGTGTCAAGGGGTTCCTATAAAAAAAATTGTAATTATCTAAATCAATGGTGTTCAGCCAGTTGATGCCACACCCACTCTAGTGATAATGACCTTGGCTGTGATTGAAGTAGGATGGCCTAGGTTTTAGGGAGCGCTGGGAAGAAGCACACTCCCCTAATTGTTTCTCATACCTTCAGCTTTCCACCACATATGGGCCTTCATTTCAGAGCCATGAGTTGGAGTTGTTTGGAGAATGCTGTGGAAGGGAACGAATGACTAAGCAAGAAAAGGGGAGAACTTTGCCAGGATCAAAGACACCCACAGAGTAAGCAAAGTTTAGTGTCATGGATTTCTCTTTGGAACATACTCTGGTCTCTAATACCTGCTCCCTTCTCAGCTATATCAATCAGTCTTTGTTCTGTGAACATTCTTTACATTGTTATCAAGTGATATGCTCTGGTTTGCTAGGGAATGGGAGGGACCTGTATACACAGAAATCTGTTTTATTCTGAAAGAACGGGAAACTCACAGTTTCCCCTGCCCATCTGAGTTCACTCTGAATTGGAGATACACACAGTGACAGTCCCAGGTATTCACGATGGACTCTGAATCCACAGTAGAAGTTAAGAGTAGCCTTCTGTTCTAGACTGACTGGTTGTGTCTGCTCATAACTTACATGCTGAAATTCTAATTCTCAAGGTGACGGTATGAAGACCTGGCTTTGGGGAGGTGGTTAGGTCATGAAGTTAGAATGGCCTCCTCAAGTGGGAGATTCCTGCCTTTCAAAGTGAGACACTCAAGGACTTAGTGAGTAATGTGCTTCTGTGAAAGTGAGGATGTGAGTATGGATTTGCAGAACCCCCCCAAAAAATGTAAGATTTCATTTATTAATTCAGTAGCCTACATCTACAATCCCAGCACTCCTATATAGGGATGGAAGGTGGAGAGAAGACTTCCCTGAAGATCATGGGTTAGCTAGCTTATCATACATAGTGGGAGACAACCAGAGAAACTGTCTCAAAGTAGAATTCAAGGACTGATCCATGAGGTTGTCCATTGACTCCCACATATACATCTACACTCACACAAGTGAACATAAGCACACACACCCCCACACACCCCCACACACACGTGTCATGCATGTGCACACACATATGCTTTTTTTTTTTTTTACACTGGAGTTGAGGACCGAACCCAGGGCCTTGCGCTTGCTAGAAGAGTGCCCTACCACTGAGCTAAATCCCCAACCTATGTGCACACACATAAATAAACAAATACACAAATAAATAAAGATAATTAAAAAAATAATTTCATAATTTTAATAGTTACATTGAAATTATTTGCCTTTATGGATTTTGATAGTTATACACACTTAAGTAAATCCTTGTCTTTCCAAACACCCATGAAGATCCTCTCTTATACTCATTCTTTTTTTTTGTTTGTTTGTTTGTTTTTTTTGTTTGTTTGTTTGTTTTTTGAGACAGGGTTTCTCTGTGTAGCTTTGCGCCTTTCCTGGAACTCACTCTGTAGACCAGGCTGGCCTTGAACTCACAGAGATCCACCTGGCTCTGCCTCCAGAGTGCTGGGATTAAAGGCTTGCGCCACCACCGCCTGGCCCTTATACTCATTCTTTAAAATGTTATCATACTTTCAACTGTAGGTCTTCAACTTTGTGTGTGATATGGAGACTCGATTCTTTGTTGCTCACGTGGCTAACCATACCATTTACTGAATACCCCGCCTCTGCCCACCAGCTTACAGCACCACTTACTGTCTATTAAGCATCTATATTCACTTGCAGCTGCCTGGAGTCTATTTCGTTCCGCTGGTCTGTGTCTCTCCCTACCTTCCCATGACCTTTCCATGTTTTGCTCTCCAATAGCACATCTTCCTTTGTTTCCCTCTGTGTATGTGTGATAACTTTTACCCTCTGTGTGTCGTATACAACTTATGTCAGCTCATAAACTTTCCCATATACACTCATATACTAATTCCTGTTGGGGTTTTATTGGAATCACATGGACTCCACACATCAGTGTAAAGACGATTGAAGATTTGATGATACCAAGTTCTTTCAGGGTATGATTATGAGTAGTTATGCCACTCAAGGCCTCTTTAATGCCCATTTTTTAAATGTTACGATTTTTTTCCCTTAGATGTATTTATAACTCTCTTAGTTGTGTTTATTCTAGATGTTTGAAAACTAAAATTTTATTCCTCATTTTGTTTTGTTTGTTTTTATTTTTGAGACAGCATTTCTCTGTGTAGCTCTGGCTGTCCTGGAACTTACTCTGTAGACCAGGCTGGCCTCAAACTCACAGAGATCCGCCTGCCTCTGTCTTCTGAGTGCTGGGATTAAAGGCGTGCACCACCACTGCCTGACACTTATTCCTCATTCTTAGTGCTGGTTCTTATTATGACTTACATGTAAACTATAATTCAGTTTTCTTGTTCTACATAGAACAACTTTATTGGTCAATATCATTGATCCTAATAATTTATGGATAGACTGTTTATTACTGTTTATGCATCCTGAAATATTATTTTTGAAAATTAACACTTTGTAATTCTTTTAAAATTGTTATAATGGACCAGGTGGTGGTAGTGCAAGCCTTTAATCCCAGCACTCAGGAGGCAGAGCCAGGCGGATCTCTACGAGTTTAAGGCCAGCCTGGTCTACAGAGCGAGATCCAGGACAGGCACCAAAACTACACAGAGAAACCCTGTCTCTAAAAACCAAAAAAATAAGTAAATAAATAAACAAAATAAAATAAAATTGTTATAATGAGAATCGTCATAGCAACATGGAGCAATAACAAGCCTCTTTGCCTTGTGCCTAATATCAAAGATGGGTTTGTAATGATCTGATCTGGAGTATAACTAATGCAGTAGATATTTATAAATCCCTTATTTGACTAACAGACTACCTTTGTTTTTCTGCTTGAAATCTTCTATTATGAAAAGTTGTTAAATTTATTAAACACGTTTTCTGTTCTTTGAGATAGTGACATAATGATTTTTAGATATTGCTTGGTTTTATTTGTTAATATTTAGGAATTCTGCATACATATTCATGAATTAAATTGGTTTGTATTTTTCTTAGCCTTTTATAATCCAGTATCAGGGTTTTATTTGCTTCATAAGCAAATTGGGAAGTATTCTCTGTTATGGTTTTTATAAGACTGAACTTTTTCCCCTTATATGTTTGATACAACTTATTAATGAAATAATCTGCCCTGATAGGTTTTACTTTTGTGGGAAATTTTTACTATAGGTTGAATTTATTTGATAGTGATAGAGTAGTGATCATTTCTCACCTCTTGTGGAGTCTGTTTTTGGTGAATTCTCTTTTTACCTGAAATTTTATCAATTTTGCTACAGACTGCTCTATTAAATCCAATGAATTGTTTAGCTATCTCAGACGTCTCTATGCCTCTCGGCTTTTTATTCCTAGTAGCGATTAATAGCATATTCTTCACTATTTTTGATGGCTTTATAATCAAATAATTCTGGAAAATAATGTTGACTTTCCTGTACCTCTCTGCTGTGTGCTTATTCATAATCTTATAGACTTCTATTTTAAAAAATAATATGCATGCGTATCTGTCTGTCTGTGGTTATGTGTACACGAGTGCAGGTGCCCACACAGGCCAGACGGGGGCATTGGAACCTCTGGAACTGGAGTTACACATGGTTATAAACTACCCTGCATGGGTGATGGGAACTGAACTCAGGTACTTTGCAGGATTAGTGCAAGCTCCTAACCACTGAGCCACCTCTTCAACCCCATTCTGCTGCTTAACCTATTCCTGCTTTCTCCCTTAGAAGGTACTTTAATCTTTTTTAAAATAGGATACAGGGGTCCACCTTTATAGATATCTCTAGTGGTTGGAGTGGTTATTTTGGGGTCCTGTCACTGGGCTTCATGACAGAGAAAGCCACCACCTTTGTTCACCCACATGGTAGAAAAAGGAGCCAAACAGAATGTTCCTAACATGTAGGCACCTTTTAGCCTTTCCTTTGCATCTCCTGGGCAGCAGTAGAGGGCAAAGAGGTACTGGCCCAGGATGCTGCCAGGGTAATTACCAGCAAGCTTGCAAGACAAAGCCTGTTCAGGTGTTGGTGTAGAAAATGTGAAGGATTTTGCACCCTTTTCCTCAACTAAGTCCTAGGTGACCAGGAAGGATCTAACTCACCCCGTGAACAATGTGCACAATTTAGTGGTTATAACCCCAAGATGTCAATAATTACTCTTCTCTTTAATATGGAAGGCTTGCATGATTTTTTAACTTTTTCCTTTTCTTTTCTTCATATATAATTTCTAGATTTTTTCCTATAACAAATATACATTCATTGTATAATAAAAATGTTACTTTGAGCATTATACTTTTATTAACAATCAATTGTTATTTAACCTAAAATATTCATCTAATTTTAACAATCACATTTTAATTTATTAGCAACTTCCTTTACTATTCAAAGATATAAATACATTCTCTCTTTATTTAATTTTATCTTTGTACATTTAAATTTCAAACCCCATCATTATATTTTATTGTGACTTTCAACCCTTACATTTTGCTACTATAAGTCTGGTGATTGGACCTGGTACATTGCACATACTTAGGCAAGAATTTTATATATGAGCTACATATATAACCTCAACTCACATTTTAATTTAATGTTCTGCTTTGAAGAATGAAAAGAAATAAAATACCCAAGATTAAATCAAATGTTGCACTTAATCTCTGGGTTAGCATAAAATACCCCTTTCTAGACAAATGATAGGTCAAAATGATCATTGTCTACCAGACATTCTGAGAAAAAAATTGAAATATGCACATGTAAGCTTCTGTGATGGTGGGCCCAGCCTCTACTTTTCATAGATAGAAAGAAACTCACTGCCATCCAACCAAAGAGCTTCTTAGATGAAGTTGAACAGATTCTTTGGTCAGTGAAGGAAACAAAGAACTTAGAAATGGTTCTTGTCCAGCCTTGTGATTTTCCATTGTGTTCCTGGCTAGCTATGTGGTTTTTTTTTTTTTTTTTTTTTGTCCCAGTACATCAGGTTCATTGGGCAGGGACTTTGAGTGAGATGAGAACTCTTGATTAAATATTTGTTGGACTTTCTATTCCAGTGTCCTAACTTAACCAAAGCAAAATAGTTTTCAATTTCACACACACAAAAAATGAATTTATTAGGCTTTATCACAGTGTCCTGTTCTGTGTCACGCACTATGGAATTAGAGACAGGAGATGGAAGTCTAAGCTATGCTGAGCACGTTCTTATTGGTCTTTCTGGTGGTTTGAATGTAACTGGCCCTCATAAGCTCATAGGGAGTGGCACTACTAGGAAGTGTGGCTTTATTGGAGGAAGTATGTCACTTTTGGGGTGGGCTTTGAGGTTGCATATATACTTAAGCCACACCCAGTGTTTCAGTTCACTTCCTGTTGCCTATGGAGCAAGATTTAGGCCTCTCAGCTCCTTCTCTCGCATCATGTCTGTCAGCACACTACCATGTCCTGTCATGATGATAACGGACTAAACCTCTGAACTACAATACACCCCAATTAAATGTTTTCCTTCATAAGAGTTACTGTGGTCATGATCTCTCTCTCTCTCTCTCTCTCTCTCTCTCTCTCTCTCTCTCTCTCTCTCTCTCTCTGCATTGATGCTTTGCCTGCATGTATGTCTATGTGAGGGTGTCAGATCTTGGAGTTATGGACAGTTGTTAGCTGCCATGTGGGTGCTGGGAATTGAACCTGGGTCCTCTGGAAGAGCAGTCAGTGCTCTTAACCTCTGAGCCATTTCTCCAGCTCATGATGTCTCTTCACAGCAACAGAAACCCTAACTAAGACAGTGTTGTAAACTATGATCCCATTTGGACCTTCCTTATCTATGTTCCAAGTATCCCAACGAAGGAATGACTAAGCAGCCCACACACGGGATAACCAGGTTTGACATCTGTGGAGACCTAACGCAGTAAGCCAGGTTCAAACAACTTAAATATTCATATATGGAATATGGTGATATAAAAATACTTGTCAACTCTACATGGGAACAAACAATTGAACTAAAGTGAGTGTTTTCATATGAACTGGTGTTTATTTACTCCATGGTTAAATCTTACAAATAGTATAAAGGATCATAATACATACATATAAATATTTAATGTGCATGCCGACTTTTGTAAGTAGCAATTATATTGGTTGCTGATATAAGAAACAGAAAATGTGGATTAAGCAGCAGAAGTTTTCATCTTATATTAAAAGTAGTTGAAAGATAGTCAGCCAATCCCAGCCAGGTGGTGATGACACACACCTTTAGTCCCAGCACTTGGCAGGGAGGCAGAGGCAGGTGAATCTCTGAGTTCAAGGCCAGCCTGGTCTACAGAATGAGTTCCAGGACAATCAGGGCTTCACAGAGAAACCTTGTCTCAAATAAAGCAAAACCAAACAAATCCATGTCACCAGATGTCCACACTTCTTACATCTCTCTGTTCATTGGCTTCCTGATCATCTTAGGGCTGCGGAGTGACCAGTAGAGCTCCAGCCATCACATTTATGGTTTAGGTGAGAGGAGGACACAGCAGCTGAAATGTAGAGCGCACATCTCCTATCCGTGATTGCGAAACCACGCCCTCACTCTCTCAGAGGAAGGATGGGAGGTTTATTTTTAGCTCAGCATTTTCTGGCCCTGACAATACAAGGATTCTGTTATTACAGAAATGGGTGAGAGTAGATGTGGGCTAGTGGGCTAGCAGTGTCTAATCTGAGTGCTATCTTATAATTGAGGGGACTGACCCTCTGAAGAACTGAGTAAAGTACCTCAAGTTACAGGACTATGTCCTAAGCACTGTTTTTTCCACCACTTTGTATGGGGCTTGAGCCTCAAATTCTGTCTCTCTGACATCAGTTTGCTAACTGACTACCCAATATGTTCTCAACCATTTCTGTAGTAACAGAATCCTTGTATTGTCAGGGCTAGAAAATGCTCAGCTAAAAATAAATTTCTCATCCTTCCTTTGAGGTGGTAGTGAGACCATGGTTTAGAAATCACAGTTAGATAGTTTCTTCTTTTGAAAGTCCAACTATAATTCTCTTCTCAGGGAGATGCTTCCCTAAGACTCTTCAGTGAAGAGTACTAGGAATCGGGACTGAACACAGTCCTACAAGCATGTACTGGGATGAGGCTTTCTAAGGTGGATGTTTCCAAGGGTAGAGCTTATGCAGGTTTGACAGTTAAAGCTTCTATACCAGTGGTTCTCAACCTGTGGATTATGGCTCCTTTGGGGATTGAATGACCCTTTCACAGGGGTTGCCTGAGACCATTTACATATCAGGTATTTACATTATGATTCATAATGGTAGCAAATTTCAGTTGTGAAGTAGCAATGAAATAATTTTATGGTTGGGGGTCACCACAACGTGAGGAGCTGTATTAAAGGGCTGCAGTATTAGGAAGGATGAGAACCACTGTTCATGACCGCTATCGTATGTATCTCATTGCAGGATCTAGTAGCCTTTATTTTCTCCAGTCTACCACTCATCCACTTACATTTCTTTCCGAGCTTCCATATTTCTACTTCTTCTAGGTCTGACACATCAGTTACTAACTGCATTCTCAAGAGAAATAATAAGCAAACATAGCAAGTGTGGTGCCTAGCCTACGTCCTTAAGATATACAGTAGTTTTTAAACATTCGACCCAGCAGGTATTCTTGTGCTATTTTGAAACACAGGTGTAGACATATTTTATCTCAAGTAGTAGTATTCCAGTTGGAGAAAATGAAATGCATGAGTGTCAGCTAGAGTGAAGGCAGGATACAAGTGTTCCTCAAATGAAGGACAAGCCATTGATGCCCAAAGTGTTGAGAGGAGGGAAAGGCAGCTTTTGGCAAGGAGCTCATGAAACACATGAGAATTTACTCATTTACTGCCGAGTTAGAAATGTTGATCCACTTCCTGGGGTCTTAGTAAAGTTGGGAGGAGATGGAAAGTTTCCTCAGGAGTGGAAGAGACAAGATGAAAGACCATTGACCATGCTGAAGAGTTGATGGTGCAGGGGCCACCTGAGAGTTGATCAGTGCAAGAAAAGAAGGAAGAGGGATGTTACTAGAAGGCCTGGCAACAGATGGTAGAAAGATTTAAATGCCAGACTAAAGAACATAGACCTGTTTGACACTTGGATTTGCATATAGGATGTAGAGTAACATTGATGTAAGTACTGCTTTAATGGAACTAGATTTGAGTGTGTCTAACCTATGTCCAATATAATATAATCTATTTTATGTAACCTTGGCTCTTCCTCTGATGTGTATTGAGATGGCTCAGGTCTTGGGTCTTCCCTTCCTCCTATAGCCTTTTGAGAGAGAGAGAGAGAGAGAGAGAGAGAGAGAGAGAGAGAGAGAGAGAGAGAGAGAGAGTGTTCCTTCACCACTGCCATTTACAAAAGAGAAAATGGGTCTGACATTATTCTACTTATGAACAGACTTTTACTAATTCTGCCTAAAAGTGTAGTGGGAAAAAACATGTGTGAAACCCCTACGTTGTGATTTTTGATTGTTGAATGACTCTCTAGAAAGACAAGCCAGAGATGACCAGACATGTTATAGATGTGAGTCATATACACACTGGGAATCAAGGGAGTTGTGTGGCCATTTTCAGCTGTGTCTGATTTCCTTGCAGGTGAAGCAGCTTGAAATGTCTGCAGTGGTCTGGATTCTGTCAAGCCCCATGAAGAGAATTAGGTGAGGAAATGAACAGTAGATTCTCTTCTCAATAGTCAAGTCTTTCAAGCATGGACTTGGTGTCTTGTTCAGAGTCACTCAGATAGGTGAGGGTTTCAAGTGATACAGCCTAACCCAAACTGGTTCAAAACAAGCAGGAACTGAACAGTTAATATACAGAAAACAGAACTTATTAGCTCACAAAAAAATCCCAAGAAAACAAACTCAGAGAATCATATTGGTTTCAACATGGATCAGAGCGATGCCTTCAGGATACTGCCTCTCTCCATCTCTCAAATCTGTTCATACCATATTATGTTATCTCTTACACTCTCATAGCTGGGAAGATGGCTGGTGGCAGCTTCATGTTTTGATGTGTAAGCCCAGAGTGAACACATGGCTCACCTCAAGGTCACAGCCAAACCTCCTCTACTGGAGAGCAGGTCTGAATGGGTGCTTGACTCCAAATCTGTGTGTAATACTTCTCCATGGAGCTATTGGTTAAGCTAGAGCCACTCAAAGCCATGACATGTCACCAGAGGAATGGATATTGGGTGGGGATGAGAGTGGCATACACCTACACTATTACCCTCCAAGATGATCATCTCTTAGTGATGCATTGAACCATTGTTCCCATCCTCTTCAGCTTCCCAGCACCACTATCATGATATTTGTAGGAAGAAAATATATACAGCTCCTAATATCCTCTAGCAGATCTGGGACTACTCTTTCACTGTAGGCTGATTTGGGGAGGATTATGAATAGTTAGCCTTTATGGAGTATCTGCTCCATGCTGAGGAATTTAATATCAATTCTAATAATTCATTTTCATAACAGCCCTTTGAAATAGACATATTCTCATTGTGGATAAAGAAACTTCAAGTAAGTTAAGTGTCTCCCGCAGGATGATGACTTGAACTTCCAGGTCTTTAGCTTGTTCCTTGGTGAAATAAGGGCTATTAGGAAAGTGCATTATTTCATAGTGAAGTCTAAGCATGGCTAAAATCGAAAGCAAATCACTGTGCATGTGTTTGCTTTCTTAGAAATAAGTAAAATAATGACATATTCCATAATTTCTGTTTTATGGAAGAAGCTGGTAGAACCAACTGTCAGGTTGGCATGGAGATGTCATGAAATGATGCAAGAATATCATTGTGACTGAAGCCCAGCAAATGATAATTGCAGAAAAACCATTAGTTGTTATGGTGGGGAGGGTAGGTACACTGTATTACAGACAATTGCAGAATAGCCATTATTTGTCATGGTGGGGAGGGTGGGTACACTCTACAGATAAGTACATCCGACAGCTTCTCCTTTGGGGGGGGTTGTTTGTTTGTTTGTTTGTTTGTTTAGGAGATGGAGATGCACCTGATTTTCACTGCCTTTCACATTGTTGTTTCAGGCTTGTGACAGCACAGTGACCTTCTTTTCTCCTGTTCCCAAATTTTATATTTGCTTCCCTAGCACCACGGATCCTCAAACCTACGTGACCAGTATCGACACTGGCTTTTCCTTTCTTCTAAGCACATGGTGAAGTTGTAAATGACCACTTTGTGTTACGTAGATACAGTACACAGCACATACTGGCTTTTCTCATTCTTCACAGTCAATTGATAGAAATAGTTTTTACAAATAGATCCACTCCAAACCCTCAGCATCATCTCTTTATAACAAAAATGCATCGCAGTGGGTAGTTTCACATCTTAAGGGTTTTGGGGGTTGAAATTTATCTTTGCTTAGAATAGCTGCTATGGTTTCTTCTATGAAGACACTCGGTCTGATTGAATTCAGATGTAAGCTTAAATTGGCACGCTATCAAACTAAGCCAGGTTTTATTGATTTCTGAGACAAATTTCTATGTTTTTTTCTTCCTATTTCAAAGCATAACTTTGAAAGGCATCATATTCTAGAGAAGATAAGGTATTCATGAAAAGACATTGTTTTTATTTCCAAGACATTCCAAAATATCTGTCTATAGATCTGAAATCAAAATAGGTGATATCTTGACTGATTTTTTTTTAACTAAAAATTCACAGCTCTACATATTATTCTTCTATTCATCATCTTTCCTCTCATCTTTCAAAACGTCTATAAAATGATGGGTTATTATTTCCGCTACTTCAGTTAGTGTTTATGCCAGCAGGGGGGAAATTATTTTATTATTTTTAGAGAATAGGAGCTATTTCTTGAACCAGGAAATTGAACCTGCTATTAAAAAAATAAAGCAAAGACCTGGTTCTCATCAATTGCTTCTTGATTTCCTCTGGGATGCCTTCCCCCTTCCTAAAACTACCCCTGCTACACACACACACACACACACACACACACACACACACACACGGGGGGGGGGTTCATCACACACTACTGAAATCTCATGTGCATCCCATGTTACTTTGATGCCTGCCTCCATCTTCCTTTCAGACCAGATGCTCACTGGGGATGGGGACTGTGGCCATTTCTTTGCTGCACAACCATCATCTAAAGCACCAAATATCAAAGTATCTTAGATATCAAAAAGCAGCCTAACTTGGATGCACCCCTGGGGCTCTGGGGATAACTGTGCATTCAGTTTCATAACCACCTTTACCCACTGGGTTGGAAGGTGCATCCCCAAAGTCGCTTTTAGTTCCTCGGCGCCGCACCTGCAAAGTTGCACACACCACTTTGGGCAATAATCTGCCCAAGACACTTACAGGCACATATTTACTTAATACTAAGCTGGGCTAGAGAAAAAAAAAACCAATCTGAAATTGCTTCCTCAGCTGAAAGCTCTGTGCTAACAATACAGTTTAATTTCTGCAGCTGTAGTTCTCAAGTCAATAGGCTGCAGAGTGGGTGGCAGAATTTCAGTTTTGGGTTTTGAATACTAAGCAGGTCAGAAGGTGCATTATTTAAGATTGGATTTACTGGATTTTTTTAAATGCTTTTGGAAAATCAGCCCCATGATTTATAATATTTTAATAATAATGCAAATCTTCAGAATTAAAAGAAAATAATGTCTGATCATGGATCATCATATTTATTCCATGAATATCAGAGGTTTTGAGAATTTACCACTTCCAAAGAAGAGTTATAAAGCCATATATGGCTCTTTGGGTCTGTAATCCCAGCACAAGGGAGGTGGAGGCAGGACAATCAAAAGTTCAAAGCTAGCCTCAGCTACTGGGCTTGGGAGAGCATGAATAGGAGAAGGAAGGAAGGAGAAAGAAGGGAAAGACAAATAAGAAAAACAGATTTGTTTGAAGAGTAAATGTCATCATGAAACCTCATTTTTTAAGCTAAAAAAATCAATTAAATTAATTAATCAATCATTTTTAAGTTAGCCTCATTACTTAGTTGAGTTCAAGGTCTGCATGGGCTATATGAAATTCCATCTCAAGTAAATAAATAAAATGCATAAATGAAATAAATATATGAAATTTACAAACGAATAAGTATATAAAATTTATAAATGACAGATATTAATTTCCCTTGGACAATTGGGTAAATGTAACAGGATATTGTTCTTACATTTCCTCTGTGCTTTGTTCTGAAAATGAAGTATTGTAGCAAGCCCTTTGGGTAGTCAGTAAATTATGCTAATGTTCAATGGGTTTGCCTTTTGTCAGGATTTATTACAGATTCAGAGCATATGTGTGATAAGTACTGGCCATCTCATTGCTATAAAAGCCTTTCATATAGATGTTGTTTCCACACACATGATGTCTTACCTCATCTTATGCTGAAAGTTTGTGGTTCAACAGTAATAAATCATGAATGTTTTTTATAACTAAGAAGCTGAACTTGACAAATAAATTTAGGATAGAAGTAAATTAATATACCCTTAGGAGAAAAGAGAATTATCTTAAATTTCTCCAAGGTTCTCAGTACATCACATACTCTTAAATCAAATGGTGGGTTCTAGGCTCCCAGCTATCCTGGATGGTGACAGATTCAGAGAAGGAGAAAACTGTACCTACAAAGATTTTCTATAGCTGGGTTGCCTCTGTGAAGGTCTTCAGGTGTTCTGAAACAGCAGGTTAAGAGTTCTCAGTGTTTCTGGAGGACGCTAAAATATTTAGAAGGGAACTATGACCAAGGCAACCGTGAAAATGTGGAGCAAAGGAGATCAGGACCACGGACAGTTCCAGTGCCCTGCCTCTCCCTGGGTGTTTGTTAACTGTTGGCTTAGTGTGGAACCATCTCATTCCCAAGCTTTCCTTCTTATTGAGCTGTGGGGTTTAAGTGGAATAGGTTTGATGATTGATGCTCTTTCCTTTATTGAAGAGCAAGCAATATGGAAATAATTTCATCTTTAAGATTCATGGTAAAAGTTATGGATTTGGTCAGACTGCGGCTTCAATGCTATGAAGAAAATATCGTGTCTGCTCTAGTAGGTGGAGACTGTAGACCAGTGGTTCTCAACCATCCTAATGCTATGACCCTTTAATACAGTTCCTCACGTTGTGGTGAACCCCAACCATAAAATAATTTATTGCTATCTCATAACTGTAATTTTGCTACTGTTATCAATCACAATGTAAATATCTGATATTCAAGACGGTCTTGGGCAACCACTGTGAAAGGGCCATTTGATCCCCCCCCCCAAAAAAAGGAGTAGTGACCCCGTAGGTTGAGAAGCACTGCTGTAGACCATCCTCACACTTGTATTTTCCTGTCATGTATTTTCTCCACACAGAGGAAGAGCGTAGTGCTGGAAGAGTCCAAGACTATGGAGAAAAGGCTGCGTCTCGTCCATTTTGTGGAAGATCCTGAAGCAATCCTCCAGCCGAGCACTTATTTTTCTTTCACTGACAGAAAGCAAAACCACAAGTTTTCTCTTTGTAATAATTTCGTGTAATTAAGCTCTGGGTTTTCAGATGTGATGAATACTAATAAATTCATGGGATCTTCTAGGAATAAACCACAGCTGTTCAAGTCATGAGTTTATTTTCCAGTGTTTTAATACAATATTCCTTTCAAACGCAATTTTATTCTGTAGATGGTCCAAATGACCTTCTGGATTTTTATCTTCTCTCATCTCTTATTTCTTCTTGCTGTGTGATCAAAAATACTTGTGAGCCTTAGCCAATTATACTCCTTGTCACATGTCACTTATTCTCATGCCTGTATTTCAGCCTCACCATATAATTTGATCTCCACATTCTGTGCTAAATTCAGTGATGCTAATTGATGTTTTAGTCAATTATATAAGCTCCTGTTCTTTTCCTAAGTTTATTAATTAAGCTATAATCTTGGTTCATGAAATAGTCAATAAATTAATTTCTAATTTAAAATAAGGCTGAAAACTGGGAAAGGGTCAGGTATTATATTTGACATGAACCCCTAAACACATACCTCCTGCCCCCCATTCAATGAAACAGGCCATATTTACACTAAGGTGATTAACTCAAAATGATTATATACCTCTGTCCTCTAAAATGTACCAAATGGCAATGGATTAAGTTAAAATTTATGAAATTTTTACACTCTGACATTTCATTTAAATTTCCTTAAACCATTTACCTCTTTGCTCATCAAAGATTAATACTAATACTAATTAATACAATTAATACTAATCTAAAAGATACCAGCCTGAAAATGAATGAAGGGGAAAGGAGACAGAAAATGAAGAAGTGGTTGCCAGGATGCTTCAAATCAAGGCCACTGTGTGGCTTTTGTCACAGTTAATGTAACCTATGTGAGTTTTCCTTGCAAGTCGTATTTAGGACCATTACTTACACTGTGCTTTGACAAGTTCATAACATCAAAAAGGCCCCCAATAGCGTAACATCTTGCTTCATCGCTCTCATTAAACCTCTCCCTTCTGGTGTGAACACATGGGTACCTGGGTTTCTCTGACCCCCTTAAGACAGACACAGCTCCAGTGGTGTGTCAGAAGTGTAAGGTTTGTTCTCCCACCAAGGTGTCACTAGGCTTTCAAGAATGTAGAAACACGGCCTGGCGGCAGTGGCGCACGCCTTTAATCCCAGCACGCGAGAGACAGAGCCAGGCAGATCTCTGTGAGTTCGAGGCCAGCCTGGTCTACAGAATGAGATCCAGGACAGGCACCAAAACTACACAGAGAAACCCTGTCTCGAAAAAAAACAAAAACAAAAAAGAATGCAGAAACACTGTTTTAATACATTCTACTCAAAAACTCATTTCTTGCCATCTTCGGGCGACTTTCATTCAGGGACATTCCAGATGAGAAAAAAAAAAATTGAATTGATCACCAGGAAAAAGAATGTCAAAACAGTAAACAGAATGGCTCACTATTCAGAAAGTAATACACAAAATATCAGCATCAAAGATCCTGGGAACAGAAGATGCTTTCCATAGACAAAGTCCAATCATACCTTGTTAGCTCAAAGATTAAAATAATTTTTAAAATCCTATGTTTCCTACTCAGAAGGAATCCGGGTCACAACAACACTTGTCTAAACCATCTGGGATCTTCCGTAGCCTCTTTCTTCTTCCTCTTCTCTTGGTATTTTGTAGCTAGCACTCTTATTCCAAGGAGATTTAAATGACAGCATTACATCTCAACCTTTGAGAGGCAACCAAGGGGCAAACAATCTTAACTTTCACAAACCACATCAGATGATATTTGGTATTTGTTTAGAAGGTTATGTACCAATTGCGTTCTGCTATAGTAAGCAAGGTAGCCAGTTCTTGGCCTCGGGCATTTATAATTTAAAACCATTAATAAAGATAAACATGATGAACCATGTGTCAACAAGTGAGGAACTGCATAATAAATCTAGAGCTGGAAGCTAGAGATGGGCTTCTAAAGAAAGCCATATCTATCATTTCAGAATTAAGGAAAATGCTACCCTCTCTTTTTAGAAGGGTGGGAAGATGGATTGTGAGTACAGGGAGCCTTCTAAGGGATGCTTTTAAGCAAAGGCATGAAGCTGCACATTATGGTTACCTGTGTTTCTCATCGCCCCCTTTTTCTGGGGCCCTTCATCTGCTAATACTTCAGACATAAATTGACTTCATTTCTCTATCATTTTCTATACTGATTGAATCAACACAGCAATTTATATATTGGGGGTTCATTTTATTCATCAAAATTTTCTCTTTAAAAAGGTATGTATCCTTTAAGTTTCAGCTCTTTGGGGACATGGAAGACCTCACTTCTGCTCATCAAAATTTGAATTCCAATAAATATACATGAGATGGGGGAATGTTTGAGGAATAAACATCTGCCTTCCTGGACCATGAAGATTGTGGCACATAGACATACCTTTGCTTGTAAGATCATTTTTTTTTAAGTTGCGTGGTGAGGGCTTTTCTCGATGTTTTATGGGTGTCTGAGGAAACTTGACAGTGTGGTATTACCAGTGATAATGGTGGTGGCAATGATAATAATCATCCTTATTGCTTAGAGCATCCACAGAGAAAGAACCTGAAGTTCACTTTCTTTCAGAAAAGCATGATATGCAAAGACTTCGTCTAAGCACATAGAACAGTGCCTGAATGAAGAAATATCAGAAACCTCTTAAGGAGGCTGGATGAGGACCTCGACAACACTTTAGCAATGTTTTTTAAGTATGGATAATAACAAAGGGAAGAGACATCCTAGTAACCTGGTTAGAAAAAGCTGAGTTTCATTGCGCCTCTACTTCTCTATCTGTAGAATGAACAGTAAAGCCCAGTGTGCAAGGGTTTGGTGGGACTAAGAAGCTGAACTCTGAGCAACGGAGCAGTGGTTCTCAACCTTCCTAATGCTGTGACCCTTTAATACAATTCCTCATGCTGGGTGACCCCCAAACCACAACATTACTTACTGTAATTTTGCTACTATTAAGAATCATTATACAAGTATCTGTGTTTTCTCATGGTCTTAGGTGACCCCTGTGAAAGGGTCATTCCACCTCCCCCCAAGGGTCATAACCCACAGGTTGAGAACCTTTGTTGCAGAGTGTCTTGCCCTGTTCTTACATGAAAACAAGCAATCAAACCTCTTTAATCCTGATGCAATGTACACAATGAAACCAATGGTGACCATTGGGAGACAGCCCACACATACTATGTGCCAAGGGATTTGAACTGTCACGGTCATAATGGACTGCTACTACAAAACAACCGCAGTCTTGAAACTTACATTAAACACAAGGAATCTGAAAAGAGAATTCACAGAAACTCCTCAAAATATTACAGAAGTAGCACCTGCTTCCCATCTTTTCTGTGGGTACGTCTTCTACCAAGTTGGATTATCCTAGTTTCCAATAAAAATCCTTTAAATTTTTAAGAGTTTCCACAGCAATTATACAGAATGGGACACAGACCACTTTAATTCTCACATATACACACATTCACAGTGTAATTCACTTGCTCATATGTTCCTATTATGCCTCTCCATGAATTCATCATGCCTAGTTCTCTGCTGATCTTGTCAATTTGATTGGATCTGGAGTCCAAGAAACTTGTTTCTGTGCTGGTTGATGAGAATAGTTCCAGGAAAGGTTAACTAAGAGGGAAGACCTTGCCCAGTGTAGACAGCCCTTTTCAGTGGTAGATACAGAGAGATCCTAGGGGAAAAAAGCGATGTTAGCTTGCTTGCCTGCCTTTGCTTCTTGTTGGTGAGTGCATCTGCCCATTGTGGTGGTGGTGGTGGTGCTGCTGCTGCTGCTGCTGCTGCTGCTGCTACCATCAGAACCCAGCTTCTCTAGACTTCCAACATAGACTGAACATCCAAGGCTCTGCAGAAACTGTCTAGGCCTTCAGTGTCAGATTGAGAATGCTGGGGCATCCAGCCTTCTAGAACTAGCCACTACCATGTTCCCACCTTCTCTCTCCATCATGTGGACAGCTGTTAGTGGACTACTCAACCCATGTAAACCAATTTAAGAAATTATTTTTGTTAATATATATTCTCTCTCATGTACAAATTCTAACTTTTTTGTTTTGTTTTTTCAAGACAGGGTTTCTCTGTGTAGTTTTGGCACCCATCCTAGATCTTGCTCTGTAGCCCAGGCTAGCCTCAAACTCACAGAGATCCGCCTGGCTCTGCCTCCCAAGTGCTGGGATTAAAGGCGTGTACCACCACCACCCAGTGCAAATCCTAACTTTTAATGTTTGACATACTTAAATAATGGTTTGTGAGACTGGATATTGGTAGGAGTCCACGAGGAAGGAACAGGAAGTATTGAGAAGCAGGGAGGCAATAGGTCACATGTGAGTTACTGTGGACAGGAGGCTATTGGGGTGAGAGAGTGCAAATTGGGAGAACAGGGAAGAAGTGGCAGAAAGAAACATGACAAACATTTGTTTGAAAATGCTACCATGAGGCAATTCTTTATGAACTAATAAGAAATGAAAAATAACTAGAGTAAATTCCTCTCAAGAAAAACTCTCCATGTCTAGACATATGTCACAAAATTCAGCATTTTTGATATAATCTAGAGAATATTTTTAAACATAATTCTTGATTCTTTGGGAATTTCACATCATGTACCCCAACCCTGCTCACCTCCTAGTCCCTCCATATCCATCCCTCACCTCTGTGACATGCCTCCCCCCAAAATTAAAAACAAAACAAAACCAGCAGACAGAAAAACCACTCCGCCTCACTCCTCCATCTTCCCAACACCTCTTCATTCATCCTAGTGGCATCGGGAGCTATGGTGTGTCATATACCCTTTTCTCCAATCAGCCCCACAAGCAAAACATTCATTGCAGTGAGTCATTGGTCTGGTTCAAGGCCTCTGGTTTCTGATATACCATCATCACTGGACCCTCACTGAGACTCCTCTGAGATATCCTGCTGTTGCCCCAAGTCATGGGGATCTTATGGTTATTGTTCCACAGAACCAGTCCCTTCACATACCCCAGCAGGTCATAGATGGGGTAGACATTTGTGTGGGCCAACCCAAGGCCCAGGATATGGGTCTGGATGGTAGCTAAACTGATTGGTCCAGGCCACTGGGACTGCCCTCTCAGGCAAGGGGCAGAGCCAGCTCTCCTAGCCTCATGCCATGGGGCCAGCTTTCCCATGCCAGTGATGAGGTGTGGGGACATCTCTCTGGAGTGCAGGGGGCTGCTCTCCCATTGGGGCAGGGCTAGCTCTCCTGCTGCATTGTCCAGCGAGGGGCAGGGCCAGGCATCCCAAGGCCAGAGAGGGGCAGGGTCATCTCAACATGGTCTTCAGATTTCAACATGTATGGTTCCTATTATCCCATGTGGTAACATGGACCATGGACAGCAGAAGAGGTGTTGGCAAACATTTCATGTACCAAATTGCCTAACAAGATACAGTAGGAGTCAGGGTTTCCCACACGTGAGAAAAGTGGAAGGTTTTCCACTCAGACTCTGCTTATGATATCTCTCTTTGGTCTTCCCATTTGATTTCCAGGACCTTTAACAAATGAATACCACGCATTGCCTCCATGAAACCTACACTCATCCTGGGAAGTCTAAGTAAGATATTCCCCTGACTTCCACCAGAATTGCACTCAGTGTTAACCTGAAGGCATTTAGTCATGAAGCAATTGCCCATCTGTAATCTGTGGTTGGATTTTCATGGGCTGGTCCTTCCGTTACTAGCCTTTGCTCATAAGTTATTGCTCATTTTCTCCATGAATACTTAATACTACAAATTCTTGGGAGAGACCCTGAGAGAGACATAACACTTCATCAAAACTAAATGTGGCATACAAGTGACCAAGAACACTAGCCAGTGCTGTGGGATGTTCTGTATGTTAAATGTGTTGCTCTGATTGGTTAATAAATAAAACACTGATTGGCCAGTAGCCAGGCAGGAAGTATAGGCGGGACAAGGAGAGAGGAGAATTCTGGGAAGTGGAAGGCTGAGGCAGAGGGACGCTGCCAGCCGCCGCCATGCAAAGCAAGATGTAAGGTACCAGTAAGCCATGAGCCACGTGGCAACTTATTGACTAATAGAAATGGGTTAATTTAAGATGTAAGAACAGTTAGCAAGAAGCCTGCCACGGCCACACAGTTTATAAGTAATATAAGTCTCTGTGTGTTTACTTGGTTGGGTCTGAGCAGCTGTGGGACTGGTGGGTGAGAGAGATTTGTCCTGACCATGGGCCAGGCAAGACCAGGAACTCTCCAGCTACAAGTCAGGAACAGTTATTATGTGAATACCGACTTCTTGGAACTATAGGTGTTGATTCAGATAGCATATGACTGCTGTAAGGAAGAACTGGATCTTTCCCCTTTGGCCATGGCCACCATGACTCTAGTGATTCAGCTGGCATTTACAGCACTGTGTCTTTGGGACACACTGAGCTTTTAGTCTGTAAACTCCCATACCTCCCACCCCATACACAGTAGTTAAATCAGCTCTCCCACAGCCACTAACCCTATACTTTAATGCTATAGATTTTTCTCAAATTCATTTTGTCATAATAGTTTTGAGCACTTTTCTCAGCTCCCTTGTGCTTGATGGCTTCATGAGGCAGAAGAATTGCCACTCATTGATTGAGTCCTCTTCAGAATATTTTACCTCAGGACATTGACATCTGGCTAAATTAGGACATTTCTGAACCTCCTGCGACACGAATATGCTTTAGCCGCCTTGCAATCAGTTCCTAGGAATGGAGTGGGGAGAGGAAGGGAGATGGAGGATAAGAGCTAAGAATACAGCTCCAGCCGAGGAGTGATTTCTTCACACTGGAATCAAGAAATGTATCATAAATATGAAAAACCCAGCTGTGGCTGGCATCGGGAGTGACTCAGCCCTTCATCCTGGCAGGCTTTTCACGTTGTCAGCGTGAATTGGACCTGAAAGCTTTGGGTCCTGATTTCCATTTAGCCCCACCAGCAAGAAAATTCAGCCTGGAGCAAGCAGCATGCTGATTTTGTTAATTCCCTCAAATGTGGCCCTTCTTTAAATCACCGCTGATTAAACATTCTTGACGTCTCTCCTTTCTTGCTGTGCCCTGACTCATCAGGTGACCACGGTGGAAGCCAGAATAAAATCTGTCTCTTTAACATGTTTACTGAAAAGGACAACAGGAAAAACACCAACAGCTAAGACAATGGATGCTTCTGGTGTAAGGTGAGGTTATTTTTAAAAACCTCTTGATACTCCTTAAGCAGTGAAATCTTGGCCATGAGAGAACATCAGCAGAGGTCCATTGAACCACAGGCTTGACCTACTGCAAGCCTGGGCTTCTGATGCCAAATATGCATCAACCATATGGGGTGGGTTGTGTTACTATGAAAGGTCATGTGGTAATTTTGGCTGTGAGCATGGATTTTTCACCTAACCTCATCAGAAATAATATTTAGATTTACTCCCACACTCTATTCTCTCTTCCACTAACTGTAATGATCATGAAATCACTGTCCAAAAAGCACCTAGGCATGCACAACTGTGGAATTAACTAAAGTTCACTTTTTTGTTTTGTTTTGTTTTGTTTTTTCAAGACAGGGTTTCTCTGTGTAGTTTTGGTGCCTGTCCTGGCTCTCGCTCTGTAGACCAGGCTGGCCTCGAACTCACAGACATCTGCCTGGCTCTGCCTCCCGAGTGCTGGGATTAAAGGCGTGCACCAATGACACCTGGCCAAAGTTCACTTTTGTATAGTGTATGCATGTGTTTACATGTGTGTGAACATGTGTGTGGTACCCATGAATATCTGTGAGTATGCTTGTGGGTACCAGAGGTTGATTCAGGGTCATGGTGTCTTCTTCAATCATTCTCCACTTTGGGATTTTTTTGTGTGGTTGGTTGTTTTTGAGACAAAGTCTCACCGAAACTGGGGCTCCCTGATTCTGCTCAAATGACTGGTCACAGGCCTAGGGATCCCCCATCTATGCCCCCCATGCAGTGGAATGGCAAGTATATCTGGCTTTTTACATGGGTGTTAGAGATTAAACCCAAGTCCTTACTTTTCAGCAGCTAACACTTTACCTACGTCATCTCCCTCTCCCCTAAAGTTACTTGTTACTATGCTACTTTCAACACAATGAAACTTTGACTTTCTGTTCTACATGAGACCTTAACAGGGAGAAAATGACAACCATAGCAAATTATTTGCCCCCACCCTCCTGACAACCCACCAAGCTCTGTCCCTTGTACTAGAACTGGAAAGATCATCTTCTCTAGGGTACTTTAGAAGGTGCGTTGCCCTGGAAGCTAAGGAAGGCTTGCCACGGATTGTGTGACCTTGGGAAGGTCATAGAAGAGGATCTTGGATTTTATACTCTGTTACACGGCTTTCCTCGTTCTACCAAGGATTATCTTTCTAGGACAAATGGCTAGGACTTTGAATGGGTTACTCAATGCAGTTTAAGAGAGCGATGGAATTCAGCTATCACTTGAAAACCAATCAGAATAATAATCAAGTAGTAAGTCATCTTTTTCATCTGCTAAGAATGATCCTATTTTTAGGGGTTTGATTTTGTTGACTAGAGGGTCATCCATTTAGCTAGGGCTGGAAGTATAACTCAGTAGTAGAGAACTTGGCTAACATGTATAAGCCTGGCTTTGGACTCAGATTCAGCACTGGTTTAAAAATTAACTAAAGTAGCACAGCAGTCTAAATCAGCAGTTCTCAATCTGTGGGTTGATTCATAACAGTAGCAAAATTACAGTTATGAAGTAGCAATGAAAATAATTTTATGGTGGGGGGGGTCACCAGTACATGAGGAACTGTGTTAAAGGGTTACAGCATTAGGAAAGCTGAGAACCACTGCATGAAAGATTTCTTTTTATTTATGTGCATGTGGCTGTCTGTGGTTGTGTATGTCTGCCACTTGTGTGAATACCTACAGAGGCTAGAAAAAAGATGTTTAATCCTCTGGGATTGTCAGTTGACATAAGTTCTGGGAACTGAGCAGCCAGTGCTCTTAACCTCTGAGCCATCTCTCCATCTTCACTCACCATGCCCACACCAGTCTTGTGTATGAAGCTATTACTCATTTTGGAATCTTAGATAGAGAAGGTCTAAATGTTACAAGCTTCATCTGGGGTTTGCCACTAACTTCCTTCAGATGTCAAGTCAATCACTTGCAGCTTCCTTTGGATGGAGAAAGGGAGGGAGGGAGGGAGGGAGGGAAGATGGGAGGGAGGGAGGGAGGGAGGGAGGGAGGGAGGGAGGGAAGATGGGAGGGAGGGAAGGTGGGAGGGTGAGAGAGAGCCTGAGAATATCAGCATCTGGCACGCACTTTCCTCTTGCCCCTCCCCCTTCCCTCTCCCATTCATTCCCCTTCTTCCCAAGAGCCTCTCCATTTTGCTTTCATGTCACATGTATCCTATTTGAAATTTGTGATCCCTCCATCCTTTCCGTAAGATCTTTTCCTCCTTTCAAAGATAGATTTTTTTTGAACTTCTATCTGATTTTTTAAAATAAGTGTGTATCTTGGAATTCATCAGCTATTTAAGATTTTCTCAGTAAATCAACGCAAATGCAAATAAAAATCATGTGGGGAAGAATGCTCAAGGAAGGATATCAGAAAATGTGAAAATTTTCAAAATAACTAATACTGAAAGTTTGTTCCTTTGAGCTTTGTTATTGACAATGTAAATACCTCATGATTTGGAAAACTCTAACATCAGCTTATAGGTTTCCATGGCAACAGCTATCGCTATTGACAGTCTACCTGAAAGGATCCAAAAGTAAGGTAATAATTTAAAGTCTTTCACCTGGACATAGCTTCTGAAATGGCAAACGTTTACTTTTCAGGCTTTCTAACGTCTCTTTCCTCTTCTCATGCTCTTCACTGAAGGCCGCCATTTACTCTGCCTTTCCCGTCTTTAGAACTACACGGTTCTATTGATCAATGATACAGGCTATTGTACTTTTTCTACCTTATCACATCTTAGAATATGAAACCCAGGGGAGATGGGGTTGAACCATGGGAAGCATTTTTGTTTGAGGGAGTTCGAAGGGGTTCTCTTGTCCTTCAGCTAAAAGCAAAGGAAGCCTCCAGTAAATCTGAGGTAACCGGTGGGCTCACAAGAAAAATTTGGTTTTCTTGTTTTAAGGTAAAAAAGAAAAAATAAGAACTCATATTGCATATTATGACAGTTTAGCACATGGTACATTTTTGTTTCTAGTTACAGTTTCTGGTTTTTTTTTTCTTTTGTCTCTTTAATAAGTGCTGGTGACTTCCAAGTCAAGACCGTGAGCTGAGCCAGAGCTAAGCTCCTGCCTTCTGATTCAATATGTACATAAAATATAGACAAGGTTTATTTTAAAAACTGAAAATCAATGGGCACACTGAAAAATATGATGGGAAACGTATTCCAAGAAACAAGGTATTACCCCCAAACTGGCAAAAACAAACCAAAATCAGATAGACGCACCTGGATGTAAAACTGTGAAGCCATGGGTAGAGAGACATCCAACAGGAGCTTCCCAACGAGAACAGGAAATGGAAGCAAAGCAACTCCCAAGAGCCAACGCTTGTTTCTCAGCTTTGACTCCGAGCGCTATTCTAACTATGGAGAAGTTGGTTGAGTTGTATAGACTTTGGGTCTGGTTAACTTTGGTGTGTGATGTTTTAAGTACCTGCAAGTTTGTCTAATAATAAAGTTCATAAAAATTTTAAAAAGCAGATGAAATCATGAAAGCATATCAAAGAAAGAAGTTCTCAGACTAAATTGTTTCCACTAATAAATATGCATTATAAATCCATGTCATTCGTTACTTTGTAATAAAATGGCAAAGGATCGTAATAAAGAGAAACACCTCCAAACAAAAACAAAAATCACATTATAGACTTGTATCATCAATAAATAGATGCCTAAGGAAAATATATTCATATCTGCAAGTTTCTGAAGAGAAGACAAATGTGCTCTTGCCCTAGAGGCAGTGATGACGTGATTGTGAGGCCATTGTGGGTCACACATACACATCTAGAGAAAGGTCAGAGGCCAGGAATGTAGGTCAGCGGTAGAGCCTTCAGCATAATAAATAAATAAAACAGAACTAAAGAACATTAGAACAACTTTGGAAGTCCATTTTCAGCCAAAGAAGTAAATTTATGGTACAAAAGTAGTAAGGAGTCATGTTTAACAATGAGCAAGGAACCAGAAAACGTTACGAAAAATGAAAATGAATGTTGTTTGTAAACAAAAAAACAAAATTATATGTTAATGCTTGATTACATGATATATCTAAAATTCTAGGCAAAAAAAACCACATGAAAATTGGGGAAATTTTTGAAGAAAATGTCTACAAAGATTACTTTCTTTATCAGAAGAAAACAGAGAGGTAGTGGCTACTTTTAGACTATTGAGGAAATTTTAAAAAAAGTGGACTCAGTGGTTTATGAAAAAGAAGAAAAGGACACAAAATGGGGAGGCAGTTGAGGGTTTGACAGTGGACCCAGCTGGAGTTAAGAGGAGTGGGGGATGAATCAAAATACATCGTATGCATGTATATAATTCTCAAAGAATTAATAAAATATTAGATATTAGATTTTTAAGAGAAAATATAGTCGGTGTGAAGCATTAATCTAATGAATTTTATCAATAAAAACCAGGAGTCAGATATCAGGGTAAAAACCTGAAAGACCAGAGAAGCAGGGGAGCAGCCACCAGTGACTTCCTACCTCTTCTGTTCCTCTGACCAAAAGGGCTGAGATCCTGTCTCAGCTCTGCCTTACCACTTCCTGTCCCTCTCTCTACAGTCCTCCAAACCTCTATGGTCAGCTAGTGGCTAGCTCCACCCTCTGACTCCAAGCAAGCTTTATTTGTCAGAACATAATCAGAATGTCACACAACATTGGTGAGTGGGCAACGGCACTTCCTGCCAAGCCTGATGTGCTGAGTTCAATTCCCACAACCCACATAGTGGAAGCAGAAGCCTGATTGCTACAAGTTGTCTTCCAACTGAACCCACAGACATACACGCACATACACAAACTAAATGAATAAATGTAATAAAAAGAAAATAAATGAATACACATAATAAAAAGAAAATATAAATAAATATATGTACAAACGTTAAAAAAAATCTAAAGGTCAATCCAGGCCTAGAGATCTAAAAATCTAATGGTCAATAAAACTAGAAAGAAATACATAATGCCCATAATTTTTAAATTGAATTTTGTTTCCTTACTATGTGTGATGTGTGTGTGTATGTGGGCACCAGTGCACCATGGAATGTGTGTGACAATCAGAGGACAATTGGCAGGAACTGATTTTCTTCTTCCTCCCTGTGGTTCCTGGGGACCAAACTCAGGTCACTGGGGTTAGTGGCAAGTGCCTTTACCAACTGAGCCATCTTGCTGGCCCCAGAAAGAAAATACATAACTTCTACTGAATGAATACAGAACAAAGGTGCCACAGAGATCTTGATCAACTAAAAAGATGAGAAGCAACACACACACACACACACACACACACACACACACACACACACACACCAAATACAAATAAAATAGATTTAAAATACAAAATAATATAGAAAAGACAAGGGAAAATGTGTCAGTAATCAAAAAGTATAAGCCATTGACATTATTTCCTTTTAAAGACCAGTGGTTCTTTGTTGATTTAAAAAAAAATCCATGTGTTATTCCCTAGGTTAACCAGAAGTCAGTAAAATGAATAAAAATGGATAAGAACATATCTTTTGGTAAATACAAACATTAAAAAATGAATAGGACAATGGGTAAACCACAAAATACAATCACTTTCTGAAGTGTTCAAAAAAAAACATTGGAAGTTTCAAAAAAACACTTAGTGCTAGTAAACACAACAATTTACAAAATAAGATCAAAAAGGTATGTTACTGAATGTGTTTTCCATCTATTCATATTGTGATTCCAAACTCAGTTATTTATAATGTGTTAAATCCTTGCTATTCAATTTTAAGAAGTATTTTAAGACTAATATTTAATTTTTAAAGGCGATAAAAGAATATATAAGCTCACTTCTTCTCAAAATGCTTATGCTTCTTGGGGAAATTATAGAGAGTCCTAGCTGAACCCTCCTGTTTTGCCACATTCTCCTCACAGCACACACTCCTGATATAATATATATAACTAAACGGATGATAGTGTAAGGGAATTGTAGAAGAGTTCTTACCCATTCATTTCTGAAACACAAACATTCAAACTATTTTCATGAATTTGTATTATGTAGCTATCAGCTGCTATGGAGTCTTTTCTGTCTTTGCCCCAGGGGGAAGATATTGAATTCAACTTTAAGCAATTTCACTGACATACTAAACTTTATAATGTATATATATGATGCAGGTATTATATATTACATTATATATTACATATACATTATTAATACATTATATAATTAGCTCTTAGTTCTTATGTCTAAAAACAAAGTATTTGTGGTGGATTTTGGTGTTTGTTCCTTTCCTTATAATTCTAATATATAAAAAACTAGTTAAAAATTGAGACATCAGGACACAGGAAAGTGTTTATAACATTGGAAAAATGTTAAAGTACGTGCGGGCATAAGCATTTACAACCAAGCTTGATGACCTATGCTTGACTCCCAAGACCTATGTGGTGGCATGGGAAGACCAACTCTGGTAAGTTGTCCTCTGCCTTCCACATTCAGGCACACACAAACATACAGACACCCACAGACAAATAAATAGATGCAACAGAAACTAAGACCCAAAAATAAGTCCATGTGACATACAAGAGGACTATTGAGTGATGGATCTTATTAATTTATTTCTATGTTATCTGTGTCCTGTGGCTGAGACTGTATGTCTTCCTTAGTTGGGAATGGAAATAAAATCTGTTTTCCCTTTAGGGGTTATCTGTGGAAAGAAGTTAGTGTATTATTTAAAGTCTAAGGTTTCAGAACAAATGTGTGTTTTATGTGTAGTGAGTAACTGGACCAGAAGGCTAGTTTTCCTCTTGATTGTTATGTCCTTCTCTATTAATCAAAGCATCCTACCTCTTGAGAATAATGTTGAGCAAAAATTTCCTCTACAGCTTAACACAAAGCAAAAGAATGTTAATTTAATGTCATTCCCATAACACCTCAGGAAGAGAAAACACAAGACCTTTTAACATCAAATGTGCTTCCCCAGTGCCCATTTCTTGTTGACAGACACAGTTTAATCTTTGAGAGGCAGATGCAAATATCTTTTGGCTAGAAGCAGAGACAGCAATTTTATAGCAAGCACATCAAGAGAGAAATTGGGAAGAGTCGCTACACTCTGTTGCTCAGTTTTGAAATGCTTTTACAAAACTGGACAAAAAAATCTGGCCTCATGCCAACTCCCCAAATTCCTCCTACGGGCTAGTTATCTCTTGAGAGAATTTTCATTATTGTCTTTAGTGCTTAGATCAACACCAGTAGGCTGAGTGAAAATAGCCCTTCAAATCCATTTTTAATCTTTCAAACAGGCAAATTAGTTGTGAATTATTTATCAAGAACATCCAGGTGGGATGCTAATAGTTGAATCAGCTTTCTGCTTTCTTTTTTTGTTTCTGTCTCTTGAAAATACCGTCCTCACTCCTATTTCTTTTGTCAATTTTCAATTTGTTTTCTAAAAATAATTTGCTGTGCTATTGGAGAGCTGAAATATGTTTGCTTTTTATCCAGTCATAATATAATTAAGAAGAATCAAATAGTACCTGAACCAACAAATGTTTAGGTTTTAAAAGGAATGCAAAAAGGGCTGGGGAAGGAAATTCTGAGGAAGAAAAGAAGAAATAAAGAAAACTAAGATTAGAGTCACTCCTTTTGTAGCAGGACTGTGCAGGACACAAAGATCTAGTTCTCTTACACCCAACCGTAGATTGGTTCAGAGGAAATAACTTCATAGTGGGAAGTCTCTCCGGTTCTGCACGGCCCCATGGTCGGGACTAATCTCTCCCACCCATGTCCCATAGCTGCTTGGTCCCAAGTGACCACACAGAGGCTTATATTATTTACAAACTGTATGGTCCATGGGTCAGGCTTCTTGTTAGCTAATTCTTATAACTTAACTCAGCCCATTTCTATTAATCTATATATTGCCACATGGCCATGGCATTACCGGTCTGCTGGCATCTTGTTGCTCCTTGGGCAGTGGTCTGGGGTCTCCTATCACTCTCCTTTCTTCTCCCATCTCTTCAGTTCAAATGTCCCACCTAACCTTATTCTGTCTCGCCATTGGCAAAACAACTTTATTTATCAACCAATCAGAGCAACACATATTCACAGAGTATAGAAAGACATCCCACAGCATAACTTACCAGTTAAAATACCTTGACTGGCCACTTGGTGAAACTGCGGTGAATTCCCCACCCCCATTTCCATTGCTGACTTAAATCTGAGCCAACCAAATTGCTATCCCCTTGCTCTTCAGAGCACAGACACCTGCACACCATGTGAAACCTGGCTTCAATTTGTTTTAGTGTAGAGCAGTGGTTCTCAACCTTCCCAATGCTGCGACCCTTTAATACAGTTCCTCATGTTGTGGTGACTCCCTACCATAAAATTATTTTTGTTGCTACTTTATAACTGTAATTTTGCTATTGTTATGAATTGTAATGTAAATACCTGAAGTGCAGGGTATCTGATATGCAGCCCCCAAAGGGAGGAGCTCACCACAACATGAGAAACTGCATCAAAGGGTCACAGTGTTAGGAAGGTTGAGAACCACTGCTCTACAGCGTGAGGTTGTACATTTGTACCTGGACAAAACTGTAGAAGAGGCAGGTTGGAAAAAGCAAACAGGGAACATTCCAGTAGCTGTGAGAGTGAATGTGAGAGAGTATGTGTCCCATTATCAATATTATGATCCTGCTAAACAATAGGTTTATTGATACTTTATAATTATACAGATAAAGGGGTACAAGTTGATGCTTCATCTTTATTTATTTATTTATTTATTTATTTATTTATTTGGTTTTTCGAGATAGGATTTCTTTGTGTAACTTTGGCACCTTTCCTGGAACTCACTCTGGAGCCCAGGCTGGCCTCGAACTCACAGAGATCTGCCTGCCTCTGCCTCCCGAGTGCTGGAATTAAAGGCACACGCCACTACGGCCCGGCTATGCTTCAACTCTTATATACCTTCTTAAATCAAAGTAGTTACTATGCCTATTACACCACGAATTCATAAATTCATGACAAAATTTCCTAGAACCTCTTTTACGGCTATTTTGAAATATAAACTACATTATTGCTAACTAAAATCATGATTTGCAAGAGAACAACAGAACAAGTTTTTTCAGTTGTTGTTTGGTGTTAGGACGTAGCCCAGGCTGGTCTCAGACTCCCTGTAGAGTCAAAGATGACCTTGAACTTCTGATTCTTCTGCCTCTATCTCTGGATTGCTGGGACTACACATGTGCCTGGTTTAACGCCACACTAGACATTAATCCCTGGACTTCCTGCATGCTAAACAAGTACACCAGCTTTGCTTCTATCCCAGCCCACCAGAACATGCCTCCAAACTAACTCTTACTATACACCCACATACTACAATTAATTCTCCTTACAACCCAAAGGGTTAAGAGCCAATAAAGTCTTTTTAATGAAGAAACTAAAATGAGAGAGAGTGAACATCTCCAACGTTCCACAGTTAACAAGGGGAACGGGAAAAGATTTGTACAAAGACGTCCTGTTTCCAGAACACACCATCTTCAGCACATAACCTTTGGTGTCTCTTTTATTCACTCTATCTAGTATTAGTAAAAATAGTCTCGTTAAGTGTTTCGGTGACCCTTTGTCCCAACGATGAAATTGCTTTGAAAGTGTCTTGTGCAGAATTCCAACAGAACACTCACACTGCTTGCAACTCTGAGGGACATAAGAAACGTGCTGACCGGGCTGTCCTGCTGTTCCTTTTTGCTGCGTGTGCTTTCTGCTCAGATTGGTGTTAAGTAATATTACTTCAGGTGGGGAAGATGCCAAAAAGTTGAAGACAGAGGCAAACAGGCAGGAGAGATAAGAGAATTGGAAGGATATGATTAAGAAGTAGTGTGCATTTTTAATCTACTGGAGAAAAACTTCATCTCAAAATAGACAAAATAGAGTGTGTGAGAGAGGAGAGAAGGAGGAAGGGTGGGGATGCTTAGGACTTCTGCATGCTGCATACTTTCTGGTGTGAAACACGTTCCGCTTTCTAACAATGCTGTGATAGAAGTATGTGGGGGAGCTTACATACCCTGAGCAGAGGCAGAGTTCAACCCCAATTCCACTCTTGCAGAAGTTTCGTTCCTACCATCCACATCAGGCTCCTCACAACTACCCTTTACACTACCTCTAGGGAATTTCACACCCTCTTCTGGCAGTCAAGGGCAACACACGTGCACGCACCTGTACACACACACACACACACACACACACACACACACACACACACACACCTTTTAAAGAGCTGATAAATTAGACCTCATAAAAATTTAAAACTTCTGATATTAGAAGAGAAGGAATTCAGTGGAAAATAGGAACAAAATGGGCAATGCAAAGAAATTATATAAACAGCTTTTGAATTCATGAGATGGTCCATATCAGCAGTCATCAAAGGACTACAAATAAACGCCATTGAGATGAGCTACAGAGTAAAATGGTGACACAGTGGCTATGAGGAAAAAGCCTGACCACAACGGGGACAGACAAGGACGTAGAACTCAAACTCCAGCATGGTCATGGTGGAAAGTGGAGCAGCTGGGGAAACACTTTGCAATTGTTTATGTAATTAAGCAGACATTTAGTCACATAATCCAGAAAGTCCATCTTCCTATATTTTCCTAAGAGAAGTATTTTACCCACACAATTTATTCTTGAATATTCATGGCAAGTGTTGGCAATCATACCATACTGGAGACAAAGGAACATTAAAAACTTGGTGACCAGATGAAGATTCATCCTTGGTCCCATATAATACTCTGTGTTTACTACAGTACAGTATACCTCAAGAGTAAAAATAATCAATTACTGGTATTGACAATAATCTAGAAGAATTTCTTAGATGAAGTTAGGCATAGAACTACACACAACATATTTATTCTATTTATATGAAACTCTAAAGATGGTAAAAACTAGTTTTTTATTGAAAATAGATTTTTTTGCATACAATTAATCTGTAACTAAAAAAATCAACAGTTGCCTAGGATATATGCATGGGACAGTCTGAGATGGGGCACAAGAGAGAATTTAGAATGAGAGATGTTTGAGGTTATTGGATGGTTGTATTTGGTTACCTAAATTTATGCATTTGTTGATTTTTGTTTGTTTGTTTTGTTTGTTTTTGAGACAGGGTTTCTCTGTATGGCCCTGACTGTCCTGGAACACACTGTGTAGACCAGGCTGGCCTTGAACTCATTATAAATTTTAAAAGGGTACATTATATTGTATAAAAATTATACCATAGTAAAGTTAATTAAAAAATAAAATACATACTCTTAACACTTTTTTGATTCTTTCATCATTATCCTGGCTGTTTTTAATATTAACTTATAAGCATATTATAAACTTATTATAAAATAGGCAACATCAATTAGTAGGAAAGGAAAAGATGATTCAACAGAAATACCATGTATAATTGGTTGACAATTGAAAAGAATATTAATATAATGTGTAGTTGGTTGACAATTTAAAAGAATGTTTAGCCTGTACAACACCACATCCCAGAATAAATTTCCAGAATAGCAAAATGAAATGCACATATATAACTATTTTTTTAAGAAATTTTAATGGTGTGAGTGTACCATGGCTCACTGTGAGGACAATGGCCAATGTTCAGAAGTCAGTTCTCTCTTTCCATAGTGGCTTTTGGGAACTGAACTCAGGCCATCCAATTGCACATCAAGTACCTTTTGCCCAGTGAGCCTCCTCACCAGTCCCACAACACAACCTGAGTTTCTGAATCTGGCATCACTTCTTATTTGTTGTATATGTTCTCAATGTTTTTAATGCAATAGAGTTACATCACCCGCCCCCCGACACCCACATGCTTTCCTCTCTCCAATTCCCTCCCCCCAGCTACCCTTATGGAGGAGCTGTCTAACAAAACTTTTTAAAAGAATAGAAAGTGTCAATAAATATTTTTCTAATCCTTTCTTCTGAATGCAGAGGACTTTTAAGCTCAAAATCAATGGAAGAAGTCATAAACAAGAAGGTCACAGCATTTTCATCTTAAAACTTGAAACCCGTATTTCAAAAATACTATAAATCAAACTCATGTAAAATAATTAACTTGAAAAAGTATATACAATATCTGATTTATATGGTTATTAATAACACAGAGAATTTAAACTGTCAACTACTCTTTGAAATAGATGAAACACAAAGATTCCTTTGCATATGTGAACAAATAATATTAGCATGCAGAGCAAATAAATGTATTTTAAAAAGGGTTGATATCCTTAGCAAAATCAAACATGAACCAAAGCAAAGCATTTTGTCTATTAAGTTAGAACAAACACTTTAACTAGCATAATAACAAGATTAGCAAAGTTGTACTAAAAATATAAGATTTGCTAAGTATTGTGGCACAAGCTTTTTTTTTTTTTTTTTTTTTTTTGAGACAAGTTCTCCTATTTAGCCCTGCCTGTCCTAGAATTCAATATGAAGATCAGACTGGCCTCAAACTCACAGAGATCCTCCTGCTTCCATTTCCCGAGTGCTTGGACTAAAGGCATGTACCACCTTGTATAGACAGAAGTTTCTCTGGACCAATCTTTCCCATCCATGGTCCTGCAGCTGCCGCTAATAACATAATCACTCAGAGGCTTAATTTAATCACAAACTGTATGGCCTATGGCGTAGGCTCATTACTAGCTAGCTCTTACATCTTAACTCAATCCATTCCTATTAATCTATGTTTCACCACATGGCTTTATGGCATTACCTGTTCTCTCACGTCTTGCTTCTCCTGGCGGTGGCTGGTGGTGGCTGGCGGTGGCTCGCAGCGTCTCCCTGACTCTGCCTTTCTTCTCTCCCTCTCTCTCTTGGATTTCCCACCCGGCTCTATTCTGCCCTGCCATAGGCCAATGCAGCTTCATTTATTAACCAATGGGAGCAACACATATTCACGGCATGCAGAAAGACATCTCACAGCAACCTTGTCCTTTAATAGCAAGATCTTCTCTCAAAAAGTGTAGGGAAACCCTACCCAAAGAACTACAAGCAACTAAAGAATGCTGAGAGAAGGAGAAATAGTCTTTACCAGGAAACAGCACAGCAATTCATCATTCAATAACAAATGGTGAGCCCTGAGAACATGCATACAAGTAACATTATAGGGACTGGGAAGGTTAAACTTAAGAATATGTATGTATATGCATATATGCATGTAGCAACAATGAATGAAAAATAAATTTGGAAGAGAGTAAGAAGGAATACACAAGAGGGTTTGGAGTAATGAAAGTGAAGGAGAAAATGATGTAATTATATTGTAATCTCAAAAATAAATAATATAAAGGATTATATTGCTCCTATTTGTGTATAGATGATCAGTTTACAGAGGTTGTTGTGAGGTAACCACTTGGACATGGGTTTAAGCCAATAGAGAGTCTTTATTTGCCTGTCAGCAACTACACTGGGTATTCAAGACCCAAGTATAGTCCCAGACCTTTCTCAGAGTGAGTGTTTAAACACAAAAACCACATCTTAGAGTACCACACCTCAATTCGCAAGAATAGTTAGCCAGAAGAGGAACTACAGAGCCAAAAAGCAAGGTTAATAAGTACACTTAGGGATTTCCTCACAGCTATGGACTTTGATGGGTTAGATTTTTATTCTCGGTTGGCAGGTGGTGCTGCCTGTGTGCTGGGTTCCAAGGCCTGAATGGTATTTCCACTATGGCATCAGTTGTGCTAAGGTCTCAGGGCCTGTTGCACGTGATGAGTGTTTTGAGAGCACAGAGAGAAATTGCCTGTCTTGGAAGGCTGAGGCAGTAGGATTTCTGTAAGTTCAAAGTGAGCCTTCTCTTCAGATTGAGTTCCTGGCCAGCCAGGGATAGACAATGAGAGCTTGTCTCTGGTAAACACACAAACAAACAAACAAATAAATAATCTAAATTTTTATAAACCACAGGTGGTATAACAAATTAATACAAACTAAAGAATTGACATACCTGAACTTCTGCTATTAAGATGTTCTATCGATAGTGGCTTATCCACATTTGGGAACATTATCTAGGCTTTAAAATAATTTACAGACATTTTCTATTAAAGCAGAATATTTTAGAACAAAATCATGTAACAGTAAATGCAGAAACTATTACCTATTCTAAGGAAATGGGGACATGTAGAGCAAAACAGGTTGAAAGAAATATGCCAATATATTAATATATATTGATCCCGAGAGGGAGTCAGATAGGCTTATGGATTTTCTTTTGTTTTAGAATTTTTTACATTTCTATTGTGGGCATATAATCCAGAAGATAAATTTAAACTTATTCCAAACCCCTATCACAGAGATCGAGTTAAGTCAGTGAAGTAAGTAGCCAGTAATTTTTGTAAGTAGCCACGCTAAGGGGTGAGGTGTCACGCCACCTAGTGTTTAGAGGCCATGACTGCTGCTGTGTGCCTCTTGAAGGCACAAGGCCGGACATCCCAAAGGACTGTAAGCTTGAAAATAGCAGCAGGAGGGGTGGGGGAGTCCCTGAGACGGGCAGTTTCTCCAGGTGCTCTCCAAACACCCTCCACACACCTCTGGAAACTAACTGCACTGCACCTACCTTTTGAGATAAAAATCATGCTGTGTGGCCCAGGCTGCCTGTGAATCTCTCGTCCTCCTGCCTCCGCCGAGCTGGGATTACAGATGGGGTCAATCACAGCAGCTATAGTTTGCATTTGGTGACAATCACGGCAGCTTTATTTTCTATTTCTAGGACTATCTGAGCGACAGGACTTTGGGCAAAGGGAGAGTAGTTAGCTGGGTGATGATTGGTTCACAGGAGCAGTTTGTTCTGCTTGCTCTGTCACCAGGGTCTTGTTTACTAAGACCCTTCCGCAGACTGACTGCCAGGCCCTCGTTCTCCGGGGTAAGATTTCTTCTTAATTCCCCAATCCCATAAAATTTCATTGTTGCCAAGAAGGCTGACCCTAAACGGAAAGAAAGTGGGTGAGAATAAGAGAGTAACCGGGGAGGCCACTTTAATTTGAATGCCACGGGAGATATTTAGAAGCGAGTAAAGGATGAGTGTTGTGAAATAATCCTCTGTACACTCGGAATATGTAGTACTCTCGTTGGTTAATAAAAAGCTGACAGGCCCGTAACCAGACTCGAAGTATAGGCGGGACAACCAGACACAGAGGACTCTGGGAGGAGGAAGGCAGAGTCAGGAGAGATGCCAGCCAGCTGCCAAGGAAGCAGGACATATAGAAAAGGAGATAACAAGCCATGAGCCACATGGCAAAGCATAGGTAAGAAAAATGGGCTAATTTAAGTGTAAGAGTTAGCTAGAAACAAACCTGGGCTATCAGCTGAGCATTTATAAGTAATATAAACCTGAGTGTGATAATTTGGAAGCGGCTGCTGGGATGGGAAAGCTCCACCTATAAATGGTGCCCCCTGTCCAGTGTAAATCCACATGAGACCTAAAAAAAGCTTTTTTTTTTAAAAAAAAAAAAAAAAAAAAGGACTGGGCGGTGATGGCGGCACACACCTTTAATTCCAGCACTCGGGAGGCAGAGCCAGGCGGATCTCTGTGAGTTCAAGGCCAGCCTGGGCTGCAGAGCAAGTTCCAGAAAAGGCACCAAAATTACACAGAGAAACCCTGTCTCGAAAAACAAAAACAACAACAAAAAAAGGTTATAAACACAAAAAACAAAGCTAAACTCAGCTTCCTAGTCTCATGTGTCTCATGCTGGCTAGTATAGAGACACATCTGGCAGCTGCCAGCATGCCATGAGCTAAGCTGAGGAAGCAGGATGTATAGAAAATAAGGTAACCAGCCATGAGTCACATGGCGAAGCATAGATAAGAACTATGGGTTAATTCAAGTGTATGAGTTAGCTAGTAATGAGCCTGAACAATTGGCCAAGCATTTATAAGTAATAGTAAGCCTCTGTGTCAGTTATTTGGGAGCAGGCAGTTGGGACAGGAAAACTCCACCTACAGATGAGAATGAATTAGCTCTAGGAAGACACTGAAGATGAGTTTTCTAGATCTAAGAACAACTTTGTCTTATAGGTGAATGGATTTACACTATCACTGATTAGCAATATTTAAGCAAGCATTTTGTAATCTGCAAAACAACTTTTTGACATTCCCCATTCAGACTTTAATTTCATTCACCAAGCATGTGAGATTATAAAATTCTCAGCACATTTCCCTCTTTTAAGTAATTATGTATCTGTCATTTGTACACATAAATTCATGATCAGGTGAGCATTGTTTGGCAGATCTACCAAACTGTATACACACGAGTTATGAATGAGTTTGCTTACTAGGTCCAAGAATTACACATGCCCTTGGGACTAAGAAGTTTAGTGGAGTCTCTGCCACAAAATTGTTGTCTCGTGTTAAATTCCCAAAAAGAGGAGAAGAAATTGGTTTATCATCACTGTGCTTTTTCTCTTCTATACAGTGGTCAGCACTTGCTGAAGTGGCTTCAAACTCTAGAGAAGAAATGCATAAAATAACATTCTCATTCCTCAGATGTTTGCTTTTCTGATACTTAGGAAAACATTCATACTGAAATGTTGAGGTTATGCTGAGAAATTGAAAAAAAACTGGAGAACTTGAAAGGGAAATAGAAACTAGGCAATACCTCTGTGACTCTCTGTGATCAGTTACACGGTAATAAAATGATTTAACATGGCTATCTGGTCTACTAAGTCTGCACATTGAAACATACCAGCTTCCTAGGATGGATTCCAAGTGTTCCTCAATGTATCATGGAATTATGTCTGGTAGACCCATCATAAGTTGAAGACGTCATGTCAAATGCATTTCATACATCTGACCCACCAAGTGTCATGGCTTGGCAACACAGTTAGATGTAGAGTTTCTGTTGTTTAATGCCAACGATCATGTGGATAATTGGGAGATACACCTGGCCAATTCTCAGTGTCCTGGGAGACTATGTTCCTACACAGTGCTAACTAGGAAAAAGTTCCAATTTCAAACCTGAAAAGAAGTTTTTATTAGATGAGCTCTGCTTTTGTCAAATTGAAATACTGTGAGGAACCATAGGTGGAGGAATGGGTTAAAAATAGAAAACTTGGTTGTGATCTGTGCCAAAATTACATATGAAGATTTTTAGAGACAAGCTTAATGGAAAATCAGAAGTAAGTAATGAGATTTCCCTAGACATTACTTTCTGGTCCTGAATTCAAGATGAAGACAGGTTGATGAGCCATCTATTTGCATATTGCCTGTCAAAATCACACATTTAAAAAGTACTCAATTAACAGAAGCCAGCCTCTATACAGTCGGAATTTCAAGAGGACCTTAAACAATTATTACAATATTAATAGTCTCTCTGCTTGCTGAAAACCATTATTTAATTTAGTTCCTTTAGATGACAGTCCTAATCCTTGTTAACATGAAAATAACTCTCATTCATGAGTTTGAGTCCTTTTTGGAAAGAAGCTTTTGATAGCTGCTTTCCAGAATGTGTGAAAACTCAGAGTGTCTGAGACACTAGGCTAGGAAAAGACATCCAATGGCGAAGTCTTAATCACCACAAGCAAGTTCTCTACCTCAAAAAATATTTTCAGTATGTTTTTAATTGAAATAGAATTAAGTCGCTTTTGCTCTTCTCATTCCTCCTTCCAGCTTCACCCATTTATCTTCCCTCATTTTTTCCCATGCTTCCCACCCCTCTAAAGTCAATAGCCTTTCTCTTTGATTATACTTATTACATACATACATATGTATATACATATATACATACATACGTGAGTGGGTATGTGTGAGTATGAATGTGTACACAAGTACACACTCTGAGTCCTTTTTTGTTTTTACTCTTTTCTGAGTCCATTTTTGTTGTTTGTGTGTATATATGGTTTCAGGGCTGATTACTCTGCCTTGGACAACCAATAACGGGGCTCACCTCTGGAAGAGGCTAATTCTTCCTTTCCCAGCAGTCACTGGCAGCCTGTAGTTCTTTGTGTAGGGGTAAGATCCCCAAGAAGTTTTCCCCATTCCAGGTTAACACAACCATTGATATCGCCATTGTTCCCACCTTATTTATGAAGCCATTTATGGGGGGATGGGGAGAGGTTGTTTCACAGCAGGCTTCCTGGATTCTCTTACAATCATTCCATCCCTCTTCTATGATGTTTCCTGAGCCATCAGGAACAATGTAGGAGCTGTGGTGTGGATGTATTCTTCAAGACTGGCCTCTCTATGATCTATTGACCTCTGCATTGTATCCAATGGTGGTTTTCTGTGATAAAGGTTGCTTTACATTTATGACCATTTGACAAATAACTTCTTTGAGATAGAATTATTTTGAGCATACACTGAAAGCTCCCAAGTGTCAGTGGCTTATATAAAAGGAACAAATGAACTCCTTTGTATACACAAAATTATTTCAGACTCAGATACTTTTGTAAAACTAATTTTTTAAAAAAAAATCAGGTTTCAGGGCTGGAGGGATAACCCAGTTGTTAAGACCCTGTATTGCTCATGTAGAGGACCCAAGTTTGGTTCCTAGCAGCCAAGTCAGGCAACCCATAATTTTCTCTAACTCCAGCGCCAGGACATTTGATGCTCTGTTAATGCACAGGGAACCTGCACTCAAACAGGCACACACACACACACACACACACACACACACACACACACACACAAGCATATACACACACAATTAAAAATAAGAATCAGATCATCTCCAGTCTTCTAGTTGGTCACTCAAAGATTTATATGCTTTCTTTATGGGCTAAGATGACTATAAGTATACTCATCATTCAATTTGTATTCATGGAGTTAACTGAGTGGAGGAAAGAAACTGAATAAAAATTTTAAATATGGTTAAGTCAAATAAAAACCTTTATGGGGATCTCAGCAGTAGTATGGGCCAGGGAGAGGCCAAAGTATGTGAGCTTGAAGACAAGATGGAAGAGAATGACAATCCAACCAGGACAGAGATAAAATAAGAAAATACCAGTGAGAATTGCAAGATATATAGAAGACTCTGGGAAGACTAAACTGATGGATTATGTGCATAGAAAAACGTGAAGAATCTTGTTCTAATGTCACAAAAATATTTTTTTTAAGAATGATATCAGAAATGTTCCCAGAGTTAGGGAAAGAGATGCCAGTATAGATACAGGAAGCATTCAGGACACCAAGCAGAGAAGATTAGGGAAGACATTTTCCTCATCATATTATAATTAAAATACTAAATATACAGAATACAGAAAGTATATTGAAAACCAGCAAGAAAGAACACCAAACCACATATAAAGGCAAGCCTATCAGAATAACACAAAGTTAATTGAACTGAAACTTTAAAGGTCAGTGGGTTTAGAATGATGTACTTCAAATTCTAAAAGATAATAACTGCCAACCCATAATACTATCCCAGAAAAGTTGTCACAACTGAAGGAAAAATAAAAGCTTTCCGTGATAATAGACTAAAGAATGTAGGAATGCTAAACCACCTCTACCCTTAAGGAAACCCAATACTTGTAAGCTTATTAAAAATATAATTAACAAAAAGAAGGAGTTTGAACACAGGCACGCCGCATGGGTGGACAAAGCTTCTCCCAGAAGACCTGGGTTGTTAAATGAAAATCACAGTGTAAGGTGTGGGATACCTTCCTATAAGGTAATGGTCGGTGTCTTAGGGTTTCTATTGCTGCGGCCAAACACCATGCACCAAAAGGTAAGTTAGAGAGGAAAGGTTTATTTGACTTACACTTCCGTATTGCTGTTCATCACTGAAGGAAGTCAAGGCAGAAACTCAAACAGGACAGGAACCTGGAGTCAGGAGCTGATGCAGAGACCATGGAGGGGTGCTGCTTACTGGCTTGCTTCCCCTGGCTTGCTCAGCCTGCTTTCTTATAGAACCCAAGGCCACCAGTCCAGGGGAGGGCCCCACCCACCATGGGTTGGGCCCTCCCTTATTGATCACGAATTGAGAAAATGTCTTGCAGCTGGATCTCATGGAGGTATTTCCTCAGCTGAGGCTCCCTCCTCTCTGATGACTCTAGCTTGTGTCAAGTTGACACACAAAACCACCCAGTACAAATGACTCCTTGTCAACTTGATACACAAACACATCATTATTAAGTCACATCCCTTCCTTTCTTATTCATCCTCAAGATCTCACATTAAAATCATAAGTAACTTTAAAAGTCCCCCAGTCTTTACAAATTCAAACACATTAACATTTCAGTCTCCTTAAAAGAGATTGAATATTTTAAAAGTTCAAGGCTTTCATCTGCGGGCTCCTTTAAAAATCAAAATTAAATACCTTCTTCAAGAGGGAGGAACCAGGGCACCATCCACAATCTGAACCAACCAAAACCAAACTCCAATAGTAAATAACTTAATGTCCACTTATCTGGGATTCACTCACCATCTTTTGGACCCCTCCAAAGGATGTGGGTCACTTCTCTGCAGCACACACAGCTTGTCTTCTAGGCTTTGCTCCACTCCACCGCTGCTGCTGTTCTTGGTGGTCTTCCATGGTACTGGCATCTCCAAACTGCTGGGGTCTTCTGCTGCAACTGGTCTGCACTTTCACCAATAGCCACCTCTCATAGGCTCTTTTCATGGTGCCATGCCTCAGCTTCTTTGCAGGACCCCTTCAGGCCTGGGCCTTCAAATGCCACTGAGGCTGCATCTTCACCAATGGTCTCTTCCTCATAGTGTCAAGCCTCAGCTGCTCTCCATGACCCCTTCACACCTTCAAAACCAATACCACCTAGGTTATGCTTACACATTACTGAGTCTTGCTGCCATCATGAGGAACAACCATGGCTGCCTCTGGAACACAGCTTCCCTGTCCTCTCAGGAAACACTTCCCAGAAGATTTCACCTCAATGACGCTGGTCTCTTCTTAATCACCATCAATTTATTAGCTCGAGCTAACCAGCATCAATTGTCCCAGTAAGTTAAAGGTTTCACTTTAGTAGTTCTGGTATCTTGTTCATCACAGCTGATTCTTCAGCCCCAGCTAACCAGAACTACAGAATCTTAAATCAAAATAGCAAATGGTCTTGACAGATTCTGTAATCTTCCCTGTGAAACTTCACAAGCCATGCCTTCATCTTCTGCACTACTCTCAACAATCTTATCTTCCAAGTTCCACAGAACATCCCACAGAGCTCTTAATACTCAATGTTCTTCTATCTCAAAGTTCCAAAGTTCTTCCACAATCCTTCCCAAAACATAGTCCAGTCTGTCACAGCAACACCCCACTACACTGCTACCAATTTGTCTTAGTTAGGGTTTCTATCGCTGCAACCAAACACCATGACCAAAAAGCAAGTAGAGGAGGAAAGGATTTATTTGGCTTACACTTCCATATTGCAGTTCATATTAAAGAAACTCAGGACAGGAACTCAAATAGGGAAGGATCCTGGAGGCAGGAGCTGATGCAAAGGCTATGAAGGGGTGCTGCTTAGTGGCTTGCTTCCCCTGGCTTGCTCAGCCTGCTTTCTTATAGAACCCAATACCACCAGTCCAGGGGAGGCCCCACCCACCATGGGTTGGGCCCTCCCCCACTGATCACTAATTGAGAAAATGCTTTACAGCTGGATCTCATGCAGGCATTTCCTCAACTGAGGCTCCTTCCTCTCTGATGACTCTAGCTTGTGTCAAGTTGACACACAAAACCAGCTACTACAGTCAGGCTGTCCCCCAAATCCCTCCAAACAACATAGCTATTGCCATTGTTTTCGGTTGCCCACCAATACTATCTAGTAAGACTCTGTAGCTGAAAACAATACACTTTCCTTGTAGAACATAGAAAAAACTCAAGTTGGGACCGACCAGAAAACTTTTTCTTGACTGGGTATTTTTCATAGTTACAAAAGGTGCTATGCAGGCCACTGGGGAAAAAGTCCATCAATGATATCTAGCAACAAACCCCAGATCCAAGAATTAGTTATTTTATCTCATAGTTTCTTATTTTTCCACCCACAGCTCTTGTGTTCATTGATTCTGGTCCCCTGAAGAGGTAGAGCATCACGGGGCAGCAAATGTATGGCAAAGGAAGTTCTCCATTTCTTGGCAGCCCAGAAGCACAGAGTGAGGAAGGGACTAGTCCTTCCTAGACCTGTCCTTCAAAGTTACACTTTAATGACGTATTTCTTCCAAATAAACCTTACCTCCTGAATTTCCTAAACCTCCCCCAAATACCGCCTTCTGGAGAACAAGAGCTCAACACAGGATAGGGGGACATCTAATTCTTCAAACCATAACAATTACACAACCTATACAAGAGATGAAACTAACCAGTCTGAAAGATTGAGCAAACCTTCGACTCATAGCATGTATTAGTTACTTCTCTGCTGCTGTGATGAAACACTATGACTAAGTGTTTCACTAAACACTGAACACTAAGCATCTTAGAGATGGAAGGGTTTATTTTGGCTATGGTTCCAGAGGCAGAAGAGTCTGTCATGGTAGGGAGGCACGGTGGCAAGCAAGCAAGACAACAGGATCCAGAAGCTGAGAGCTCACATCCTTCCCTGCAAGCTTGAGGCAGGGTAGAGGACTAGGAATAGTGTGAAGCTACCTACTTTCAAAACCCTCCCCCAGTGAAATCATTCCTCCAGCAAGGCCACACCACTTAACCCTCCCCAAGCAGCACCACCAGCTGAGGACGAAGTGTTCAAATGCCTGAGCTTATGGAGGACATTTTTCATTCACATCACCATATAAACATACGTAAATTGCTCTGAAAACATGTTATGGATAACATACTGAATGCTTGTTTTTCTTGGATGAGTGAATTTCCAGTTGCTTCACAAATAAATATCCAAATACATTATCAATTGTCAGAGAAACACAAATTAAAACCACCTGAGTTACTTAACAGCTCCAATCAGTTTTCTTTAAAAAAAGATTATTTGCGGATTAAAATAAAATTAATTTTTACCTGCTATATAAAACATAAACTTCCAAATATTCATTGGGTAAATATAGTTGATACATACATGCGTTGCATAATGCTTAAGTCAGGTCAAAAATGTCTCCCTCCTTAAATATTAATCATTAAATTCATGATGAAAACGTCCAAAATCCTTTCTTCTAGATTTTTAAAATACATTGTTGTTGACTATATTCTCCCACATGTGCACATCAGAACCTCTCTCTCCCTTCTGTGACCTAGTTCTCATTGAACAAAATTTGCCCATCCTTACCTCCCAACATCCATGAGAACAACACTTTCATGGTACACACAGGAGTGAGAGCCTAGGATGTCTGCCTTTCTGTACTTCACGGGCTTCATTTAACAATGATGCTCAGTTCCATCTGTGTCACTGCAAATGCCAGGATTTCATTATCTTTATAGCCTAATAGTGTCCCGTTGTGTGTACATATCACATTTTAAAGCCCATTCATCAGTTAATAGATCCTTAGGTTGTTCCCACTTCTTGGCTGTTGTGAACAGCACTTCAGTGAACATGGGAGCGTAGATGTCTTCAGCATACTAATTTGACATCCTTGGATAGACATTCACTAGTGGAACTGCCAGATCTTTTGATTATAATTTTTTGAGGAACCACCATCTTTTTTTCCCCATAATGGTTGTAATATTTATGTTTTCATTAGAAAGAGTTCCCTATTGTCTACATTCACACCAACACTTATTTCTCTCATATTTCAAAATGATGATGATGATGATGATGATGATGATAAATAGCCCTTAACTAGAGGAAAGTAATACCACCATTGCTGTGAATTGTGCTTTTCCAGTGATTTGGTTCTGAGCATTTCCCCCTGATAATCGTTTGTGTGTCTTCTTTCAAGAAAAGCCTGCTTAGGCCTCTTGCCCATTGTACCACCAGACCATTTAGGTTTGACTATTGACCTGCAGTTCTTTGTACATTCTGTATATCAATCTCTTGTCAGAGGTATAGTGTGTAAGTACCTCATCCTGTGCTATAGCTTTCTCCTTTTGTTGTTGGTTGTTCTTTTGCTGTGTCCTTTTTAGTTGAAGATAATACTACATGTCTACTTTTGGTTTCGTCTCTTCTGACTTGGAGCCTTGCCCACCCTAAGATCTTGACACAGTTCCACCCTATTTTCTTCTAGTTCAGTCATAGCTTAAGTCTTACATGTAAGCCTTTTTATCCATTTTGAGGTGATTTTTTTTTAATTGCTGAGAGACTGAGTTATAGTTTCCTTTTCTGCCTGTATATATACAATGTCACTAGCACTGAGCATCATTTGCTGAAAGGATGATTTTCTTTAAGCTGTCTTCTTGGCATCTTCATCAAAAAATCAGTTGAATGTCAGTCTGTGTATATCACCAAGATTTCCTGACATTGCCTTTATGTTTCAAGAGCAAGAATTAAACTGTGAGAGAGTGGAGATCATCATCTCTGTGTCAATTAGGTCTCTTGTAATGACACTAGGCACTGCTTGTGTCTTTCTCTGGAGTTGTATTGCTTCTCATTTACTATCTTGGCAAAAGGTAGTAATAGCTTCAAGGAGTTTCACTTGGCAGTCATTAGCATTTTTGTCCTTCCTTACAAGTCTAATGTTAAGTTAAAAAAAAGATGCTTTGTATCAATAATATTTATTCTAATTATATAGTCAGGGTAATGGAAAATAACTACAACATGGATCTAAGGATTCGTTGAGTTCTCCGTAAGATGGTCTAGAGCCATGACCTCTTTTATCAAGAAACCTGCGGAGATGGTTTCATTAGATCCAACTGTCAGAAAGTTAACCTCTCCATCTCAGTGGAGAGCTGTCCTGTGGGAAAAAGTCAAGAGCCTCTTTCAGGAAAAGATTGGAGAAATATATTGTTGTGATGACATTATAGGTGCTTCCTTGAGGCAACGCGTCATTTCAATTAGTTGGATTTTAATGAGTGAACAAGTTGAGTTCTGGAAAGTAAGTGAGAAAAAAATGCATTTCCTTATTATCCTGATACAGATCTTCACCCCTGGTGGTTATTTTAAGGAAATATTGCTATTGTTACACAAATCATATAACATCTTAGCTCACTGGTCTTCTACCTTAACCCTAGAAATATTGGGATCCAGTAGCCACCCTCGATACCACCACTAGATCCCTGTGGATCAAGCCAATGTGACTGATACTCCACTGTTTATATCTGTTACAAAAATAAGCAAAGACTTTTTGCCAAAGCCAGAGAATTTTTGAGAGGCACAGAATACAGGCCAGAGGTCCCATTACTTCCTCTCCTCTAGACTCTCAGTCTCCACCTAGTGTAAGAAGTCCAAAAAGGAACCTGGCTTGTGAGCATCCTAAAGCAAAGCCCAGTAAAGTGGGGTTGGATCAGAGAATGAGCAGCTGGATAACCAGCATGGCGCTCCTCTCGCTATCACAGTACCACTGGCTCTATGTAGGTTAACTTGAGTTCTTGTTACTTTATCCCAGTTAACACCAAATAAAAACTTTATTTGTATACTGGTACAGGTAAAAGAGATTGCCACTCCTTCTGACCTACTGGCATCAGATTAGAGAGAAAACAACTCCAAACTCATATATGGAGGTTTCTACAATCAAGAGTTACCTTCTTTTTAAATCTGAGTAGATAGCCTGAGTCGTACACATGTCTATGTTGCTGTGTTACCCGAGAGTGTAGGAAAGCAGGAATAAAATGGGAAAGAGGTAGAGAAAAGACAGCATCAACACAAGGTATCTTACTAAGCAGGGGCAATCTTGTAGCACATATGGTACTTCATCTACCAGGATCCTAAGAACGTGTGACTACTGTGTTCTGAGATATGCTGGGAATGGAGGATGGCAGGGAAAGAGAGTCATTTCCTGCCGGCTCCCACCTCTTTGTTCTAAGGTAGAATCCCAGTGACTAGCTAACATTCACTTTCTGCCATGCTGATTTGAATGGTTGGGTCCTCAACGTGTCTCAGGGCATCTCAGGCTTCAGAAGCAATGGTGGTGTATATTTGAATCAGTGTCCAACGTATGGACATTTTCTCCCATACTCAGGATCCATGGGTGTAAAAGGAAATAGTTCCACTCACTATCACTCCTAGTGACCTACTAGGAAATTCTTTGTTTCCCATTCCCACAACCTTAGGTCTTGATGGCCTAGAAGTTTGTGGGGGAGGGGGGCAGGGGGGCGCTCCTACCAGGAGCCACAACAAACATTCCACTGAACTAGAAGCTCAGACTTTCCCCTGGCCACTTTGGGCTTCTGATGCTCTTAAGCCAAGAGGCTAAGAAAGGAATAACAGTGTTAGGAGGGGTGGTAGATCCAGACTATCATGGGGAAATTGGATTGCTTCTTCACAATGGAGGTAAGCAAGATGATGTCTGGAGTGCAGGAGATCCTTTAGGGCATCTCTTGGTGCTGCCATGTCCTGTGATTAAAGTTAATGGGAAACCACAACAGTCTAATCCAGACAGGATGACAAAGGGCACAGACCCCTTAGGAATGAAGGTATGGGTCACTCCTGCAGGAAAAGACCCAAGACCTGCTGAGGCACTTGATGAGGGTAGAGAAACCAGAATGGGCAGTAGAGGGGGGTAGCTGGTAGTTCTAAACACCAGCTAAGGCCTCATAACCAGTTACGGAAATGAGGATTTTGATTGGCATGAGTGTTTCTGTTGTATTTTGTTAAGAATGCATTTGTACAGATATTTGTGTTTTCTTTCCTCAATTTCTTTATCATGGGATATAGTATCAATTAAGAGACTATTAATGGTTATCATATTTAATTTTGAGATACTAAAAAAATGTCCCTTAAGGGACATTGCTACCTTTTCTAAATTTATAATGCATTTGTGGTTGTACAAGGAATACTTACATGATGTTAGGCATAATTGTGACCTGGTTAAATATATAATGCATTTGCAGTTGTACATGGGATAGTTATATCATGTTTAGGTGTTATTATGACTTGTTTATTGTTTTCATTTGGAAACTAACCACAACATAAGGAGATAGGATTGTGTGTCAAGTTGACAAGGAGTACACTTGTGATGGCTGTTCTTGCTTGTCAATTTGACTACTTGTGGATTAACTAAAACCCAAAACTGGAAGGCACACCTGTAAAGGATTTTTGCTTAATGCAAAGTAGGAAGATATATCTCTAATCCAGACCTATGAGGTAGGAAGACACACCTTTAATCCAGATCTTTTGAGCTGGCAAAACCAATCTCTAATCTGAGTCACACCATCTGCTGGAAGCCTCTATAAGGACATGGCAGAAGGAATCTTTTGCTTTTTGCCTGCTTGCTCTTCTCACCTTGCTAGCAAATCCATTTCTTCACTGGTATTAGGGCCTCCTTCTTCAGGACTCTAGTGTGTACTGAAGACCAGCTGAGACATCCAGTCTGGTGGACTGAGCCACTACTGGATTCTTGAACTTTAACCAGCCATTCATAGCCAGCCATTGTTGGATTAGCTAGACCACAGTCATTTTAATAAATCTCCTTTATATAAAGATATAGATTATATATATGTAGATATAGATAGATGATAGATAATAAGTAGGCAGATGATGAATAGATGATAGATAGATGATAGATAGATAAATAGATGATAGATATAGATGATTGATAGATAGATGGTAGATAGATGATGGATAGAGAGATAGGTAGATAGATGATAGATAGATAGATAGATAGATAGATAGATAGATAGATAGATAGAT
>CABHPQ010196715.1:0-25723 GCA_902168405.1 Peromyscus aztecus
AGAGAGAGAGAGAGAGAGAGAGAGAGAGAGAGAGAGAGAGAGAGAGAATAATCAGACAGAAAGGTAAAGAACAATGACAGAGAGCAAGAAGACAGGGTAGCTAGCCAGTGGCTCCCTATTTCTGAAAGATTCTGATTTGGGGAGCCTGAGGTAGAATCCGAGAATGCCTTCATGTGTATATATGTTGGTGTGTGGTATATGTATGTGTGTGCATGTGTATACAAGTCCATGCTTGTGTGTGTGTGGCCAAAAGTCAATGTTGAGTATCTATCATTGTCCACCTTATATATATATTTTTAATACAAGGTCTTTCACTGGAATTGGAGCTCACCAATTAGATAGGCTGTCTGGCCACCAAGTCCCAGGGACCCTCTTGTCTCTGTCTCCATGTGCTGGAATCACTGGCATGCACTGCCATGGTAGGTTTTTGTGTGAGGCTGGGGATCTGAACTCAATCCTCACACTTGTTCGGCAAACACGTTAACCACAGAGCGTCTCCTTGCCCTCAACCCCTTTCATTCTGAGACAGGGTCTCCCTGTGTAAACCAAGCCTTGAACCAGAGATCCTGCCTCGGCCTCTCAAGTGCTGGGATTACAGGTATGCATCATCATTCTGCATTTTAATTTTAAAGAGCTCTCCCACGTTTGCAAGTCACTGGGCTGGGTAATTAAAATTGCAAAGATAATACACCAAAAAGTCATTCACCACATGTCACCATCTCTCTGGATTCTTTGCAGATAACCCAAACCAATTACGTTAAATGTCCCCTCGGAAGCCTTCCTCTGGATAACTGGCTAACTCAGTAGAGATGGAATCTGAAGATGAACATTTCAGGTTCAAAACCCAGTGATGAAAGTACCATTTCCTTCTTATTCATAGTTCCTGGAACTCAGGAAAGGCTGGCCCAGAGGTTCTAGCTCGGAATTAGTGGCTGCCTCAGTGAAAGAGGCGAATAGAGCATCTGTGGGTTGGGTAGGTCTTTCTTCACATACCCCTAGAATGTCTCCATGTTCATTATCCACGTGCCCAGCCTGGGCTTCATGGCACCCTCGGGCAGTCTTGCTGTTTACATACAGTTCAGGACTCCAAGAGAGCAGCTGAAAGAAGCCAGACAGGAGCTACATTGCTTTCTGGGACAAAGCTTGAGTAATCATACAGGCCTGGGCAGCTTCAAGCAAGGAAAACATAAATTCTACCTCAGAATGGGAGGAATGTCAAGACTCCATTCTGGGATGAGCACATGGCCTGGCGGAAGAGTTGTAACTATCTTTGAGAAACCCCATCTACACAGTTGAATCACCTCTCAGCCCCACAGCTGATGGACTTGAGTCTTTCCCTCAAATCTTTCTCAGATCTCTCCATGTCTCTGTGCATCCCAGTCATCACCTAGTCTATGTTGTTGGCATCCCTGGCTTGACCCACTCTACGTGTGTGTGTGTGTGTGTGTGTGTGTGTGTGTGTGTGTGTGTGTCTTCTATCTCTCTCTATATATAATTTTATTCATTATTTTTGAGACAGACAGGGTCTTACCTTGTACCTGTGGCTGTCCTGGAACTTACTATTTAGTTCAGGGTGGCCTTGAAGTTACAGAGATCCTTCTGCCTCTGCATCCCAAGTGCTAGGATTAAAGGCATGCACTACCACACCAGCTGGGATATTTTTGCAAGATAAATCTGTCCCCAGTGTTCTAAGATAAACATAAAGCTGTTTTCAAGGTGCTCTGAGAAGGGTCCCCTTTCTGTCTTCCTGCTTATTTGAGGCCACTGTCTTCTCTGCTTTCAATTTGCAACCACAGTAGTCCTGTTGGGCCCAACACACAGCATGTTCTGTGTACCTCAAGGTCTTTGTGTCTCATTCTGTTCCCTCAGCCCCAGTCCTACTAATTTCTCCATCTGTCCACTCGCTAACGAAGTCCAGCTAATTCTAAAGGTTTTAGTCTGACCTCACTTCTTGTGCTCTGTGTAGAGAGGCAGTGTAACCGCGTAGCTAGGACAGCAGACTGTTGCTCAGTACCTGGGTTCAGACCTTGGCTCTCCCATTTACTACTGTGTGACCTTGGGTACAATACCCTAACCTGTTCATGTTTAAAACTAGCAAAACAGAGTGCCCGACACATAATACTCAATGGGGAGTTTGCAGCCTGTTACCTGATGTTACCACTTCATCTGTGACTTTGGGCCCACCTCTGAGGACACAGGGCTGCTAAATAGAAAGCAAGGGCCCTTGGCGTAGGGTTTGTGAACATGACAAACTTACTTTATTGACTGGAAGTAAGCCTTCCTCTTGATTGTGAATTGCTGTTCTGTTTCCAACAGAAGTTAGACACATCTATTTCATTGTGAGACTAGGGATTGATTGACTCCACTAGGGTAGACATGCTAGGCAAGGGCTCTACTACTGAGCTACAGCCTCAGTTCTCTCTGGACTTCTGACTTTGAGACAGGGTCTCACTAAATTGCCCAGGCTGTTTTTGAACTCACTTTGTAGCTCTGATTGACTTTGAACTTTTGATCCTCCTGCCTCAGCCTCGTAAGTGAGTGGCAGGGATGACATCCTGTGCCACTAGGCCTGGCTGCTGTGGTTATCTTCTTTCTTGTATTACTGTTCTCACTTGTCCATACTTCTTGATGATGGAGGACTTGCCACTAGATCTGTTATTTAATTAAGTAATGAACAAACACAGAGTACTGTGCCACATGCTTCTTGTCAATATTTTGATGATTGTATGTCTGCATAATTGCTTTTCTTCATGACAGCATCATGTTATGATGCTCGAATCCACTGGGAGCAATCAGGGACTTAGACTCAATTCAAATTTAGATTAAATAAATTTATTCTTACTGCTAGCAGAGGGATGGCAGCCTTGGAGCCAAACAGCATGCTGTGCAGAAAGGGGTTAAGGTGAAGTTTTCAGGCAGACATCAGTAGGGTGTGCATTACAAATATCCATGGAATCCACAGCAGGGCAGGAAAACTGTTGACTTCCCTCAGTCGCTTCTGACTTTCCCGCTATATAGTAATAAAAAGACCATTCCATCCCTTTCCCATAGCGCTAAGCAGGTGTTACAGAAGCAAAGGCAGCTGTTGATACCTCAGGGCCCACTATCCTATCCTTATCTCATCTGCAGGCCACTAGGATCTCCCAGGCATCCCAGAGCAAAAGGTCAAAGGCCCTGAAGGGATGCCTGGCTCCATATTAAGTTTCTTTAGCCACCACAGGGGCCTGTGTAAATTCTTTCTCAGGTCTGAGCACTCTAATGACTGGAATAGAGCAGTTCATTTCTGGGCAGGTGATAACACAGTGCCATCAGGTTAGGGCTGGCTGTCACGTCCCCACAATGTCTTATTCCTTGGAAAATATATTTCTGAGAAGAGTTTGTTGACTTCTGCAGACGGTCAGAGGAGGCCACAGCACACAAACACTTAACAACTTGGATATAAAGAAAGCCATTGATGGTTGGAGAAAGGAATTCTCTTGGGGTATGTGAAAGAGCAAGGGGGCTCTTTGAATCAGGAACTTTGCTGAACACTTTATACATACCCTTACTTAGTACTCTTTAACTACCTGAAACATAGATACTGCAATCCCACTTTATGGATGAGAAGGTTGAGTCTCAGAGAAGCAGATAATTACCCAAGGGCATAAGGTACTCTACTTGTGGTGGGGTCCTTGCTCTTAAAATTTCCCATATCAACAGTGATTCTTCCTTCCACTTTACAGATATGCAAACTGAGGCTCAAAGATGTAAATTCATTCCATTTCCTCCCACACATATTGTTAAGTGTCACAGTCAGGATTCGAACCCATTTCTTTGAGACTTCAAAGCCCCTTGTTCTACTGTACCTTGTGGAGTTTATGAAAGTACCGTGGAAATGCAGTCTGGGTTAGTTGATGGTTGGCCATGTGTATGGCTCCAGCAAATGTGGCCACGCCATCCCTCGGGATTAGGTGATTTGGAAAGAAACTACTACTTTTTTTTTTTCCCCCTGTGGAGTCACAGGCGGTGCAGCGAGCATCCGGCTGAGGGGAAATACACACTAGCGTTCGGAGAACTCCATTAGCCCCCATTGTTTAGACGAGAGAGTCAAAAGTAGGAAGTGGGGGATAAAAGAATTCACAAGTAGGAAGCTCTCTGTTGGGCTCCTGCTGAAACAGAAAGAAGCAGTATTTCACAACCATTAGTGACGAACTCCGCCAGGATGAAAGTAGTCTTGTGACCTGTGAATGTAACGATGAAAATGAGGTAATGTGATGTTTTATAACGATAGTGGATCTGAGAAGCTGGGAATTATCTCAGCATGAATACTACCAGGAAGAGGGAACAATGGGAGCCATCTGGAAGCAGATCTCTATTCAGCTGTATTTATAGCGGTATTCATCTTGTCTTTCAGTTCAGAGGTCACCAAGGCGCTTGTCTCACCTTGCTGCACATATGAAAATACAGCGCTTGTCACAGTCCCCACTGCTTCCTTCCGGGGAGCCTGTCACATACAAAAGAGAGCGGCAGAGCCCTCCAAAGAAGGGAATGAGTAGCTCAGGCTGGGAGGAGCAAGAGAGCAGGGAAGAAAAGATGTTTTGCCCACTGCTGCCCAACTGCTTTCTCTAGCCTGGAGCTGTCACAGAGGGTGGTACATACTAGCTATACGTGGCTGCTTACCCTTTTGTTAAAAGCAAAACTTGGGCTGGGGTGCCACCATTGGTAAAGCACTAGCCTTACCCGTGCAGGAACTTCAGTTCAGTCCCCAGAACACACCTGAAAAAGCTGGCCGTGAGAGCACATGCTTGTAATCCCAGCGCTAGGGAGGCAGAGACAGGCGGGTCCCTGGAGCTTGCTGGCCAGCCAGCCTCACCAATCAGGTGAGCCTCAGACCAATGAGAGACCTTGTCTCAAGGGAGCTAGATTGGTTTCCTAAGGAGGACACCAAATGCTGTCTTCTGTCCTTTTCATATGGGCACACACACACACACACACACACACACACACACACAGACACACATACACAGACACACACAGACACACACATACACAGACACACATACACACAGACACATACACAGACACACAGACACATATACATAGACACACACACAGACACATACACAGACACACACAGACACATATACATAAACACACACTCAGACACACACACACACACACACAGACACCAACACACAGAGACATCCACTTCCTCAGTTGTAATGTCCACATTCAAGTGTTCACCAGGCACCCGTAGCCAGCAGCTACCATATTGGATGATGTAGATATGGAATGTGTCTGCTATCACAGATGGGCCAATCCACTAATACATCTAGGAATATTCAAACTCCAGGACTACAGAAACCCCATGGCTGGCTGCCATATCCCTGGTCCCTAGAGAGCTGGATGGAGTCTTCTGAAATGGATATAAAAGTACTAAGTGCCCAGTGATCATGGGGGGGACTATCTGAACCCCTGAAATGATTATTATCAATGGTTTATAACATTTTTGCTAGATATTATGATGATAAAAGTACACACTCCAGTCTTTCCAGGAACCATACAAGCTCTCACTCTCATTTCACAGGAGAGAAAACAGAGATTAGGGTGAGGCCACACAGTCAGTAGCACTGTGGTTTTGGACCCACTATTCTGAGGTCAAAGGTCACAATGATGACTATCAGCTCCAGGCTCTCCTGTTGCGTGTGTCCTCACCCATCACTGAAGGATCTTAGTTGCTGTCTTCTTAAACATGGAAGTGAGGCAAAGCTCTGTTCACGCACTCATGTGGGAGGTTGTTGTGTGATGGTTTTCTCTGAGACTGAAACATTCCATCCTGCCAGGAAGCTCCTTAAGAACTCAAAATAGCTCCAGGAAGTCCGGGAAACTGACGATTCATTAGACGCCCCTCTCCCTACCGGAGTCTATGGTAAAAGCTGAGAGTCGTTCTTGGAGGAACTGAAGCTCAGCTGTGGAGAAGACTCTCAAAGGAGAAAAGCTGTAAAGACTGAGACCCAAACAGCTGCCTGGAAGAAGCAGAGCCAGCCGAGCTTCCTGGAAGAGGTTTAGACCCTCTGAGGCACCTGGAAAGACACTCTCCAAACTGTGGAGCTGCCTGCAGGCTGTACAGTGTGCTCCGGGTTCCCAGCTTCGTGAGCTGTCACTCATGCTGGGGTGGGCTTTGGTGACACAGCTGTCTTTGAGCCATTCCTACTTCTGTAAGTGACCTGTCACCCATATTCCTGTAAGTAACCCCAATAAAACTCATGCATGGCCGGGTGGTGGTGGCGCACACCTTTAATCCCAGCATTCGGGAGGCAGAGGCAGGCGGATCTCTATGAGTTCAAGGCCAGCCTGGTCTACAAAGCAAGTTCCAGGAAAGGCGCAAAGCTACACAGAGAAACCCTGTCTCGGAAAAATAAGTAAATAAATAAAAAATAAAACTCATGCATGGTTCACCAAGTTGGACTTTGGTGGTATCTGTACTCTGGTCTATCGGTCAGATAAGTAGCCACGTATGTTGCAGCTCCCTGGGAAAAGTTCTATCACACGATAGAGATGATGCCAGAAAGCAGATGGGAAGTTGGGCAAATGAAACATTCAGAGGAAGTGCTTTCAGGTGGGGGCTGATAAGCAGGTCACATCACGGGGAACTGGGGTTTCATCCTGACTGGGAAGATGATGCAGGACCTACTTCTCAGCCATTCTACCTGAGGGGGTGAGGAACTCGGACACTGGCCTATAACTCTGCCAGTGGTGGGAAGCTGTTTCCAGGGGGCATTGAATGCTGCCTTTCTATTCTGCTCCCATCCAGAATGATCTAAAGATGCTCTTGAAGCCATTAATGGCCTCAGAACAAGTGGTCACAGATACTCAAGATATGGCAGAGTGGTGACTGTGGATGGAGGCCCTGAGGGTGGGGGACCTACAAGGTGCCACACAGTGGCTGTTAGACACTCTTCTTTAACAAAGTGATGGCTAGCAACCAATACTATTTTACATCCTATAACACGAAACTAAGATGGTTACTGTCTGCCAGAACATGCCTGTGGGAGAGCCCAGAGGCACAATTAGACATCTGAGCTGATTTTTGACACACATGACAGAGGAAAAGGTAATATCCATTGCATGCAAAGAGTTCATTAGCGCTGGCACTTTGTGGATCAATACTTTAACATGTGACCCACATTAGCTGCTCAATGGATTGTTGGATGAATTCATGATTGAAGCTGAATGACAGCTGTCTGAAAAAGGATGGTTAGTTCATAGATAAGGAAGATCAAGATAAACATTTGATGAAACAGGAGACACTCACCTTCTCTGGGCCTGGTGGTGCAGGCCTGTGACCCCAGCTCCTCAGGATGATGAGGTCAAGATCTTCCTGGGCTCCAGAATGAGTTCCAGGCCAGTTTGAGTAACTGCTTCACTATGGAAAGAAGACTGAGGATACAGCATGAGGCCCAAACCCTACAACCACAATAAGAAAAAAAATTATTAATAATGGAGAAATACAATTTTGAGAAATATGAATTGAAGCAGCAATATCTGTTGTATATCAAGTTATCAAATATTAAATGAATGATAACATTTAGTAATGGAAAGAATCCAAGTTTTTTTGTTTTGTTTTGTTTTTTTTGTTTTTGTTTTGTGTGTCAGGGTTTTTCTGTGTAGCTTTGGAGCTTGTCCTGGAACTCACTCTGTAGACCAGGCTGGTCTTGAACTCACAGAGAACTGCCTGCCTCCACCTCTGGAATGCTGGGATTAAAGGTATGTGCCACCACACCTGACAATCCAAAGCTTTTCAAATATGAATTTTTCAATTTTTTTCCTTGCAAAGCATTTTGAAAATATTTGTTTGCACTTTATATACATAGAAGATTCCTTCTAGAAATCTGTTCTATGGACACCAGAATACAGGTGCCCAAGCATGCATGAGCAAGGACCTGTGTTACTCAGTGCCCACTGCAAAAGTGGAAACCTGGAGTCCACAGCAGGGCAGCTGAATCAGTTGAGACAAGTTCACCACACAGAGAATCACACAGTTATTTCAACCAGGAGCTGCAGATCTGTGTCTACTGACTTGGAACCATTTCTGTGACATGTTATTTAGTGGGAAGTGGTTTCAGAAAATGATAGCTTAATTCCTTAGGAAAAGAACAAACACATTCTTTAACATGTAGAATGATAACTAGTGGGATGTCATGAAGAGGGGGAGATTAGAGATAGATAAAAAAAAATGTGGGGCTGGAGAGATGGCTCGGTGGTTATAAGCACATATGCTTGTAGAAGACCCAAGTTTGGTTTCCAGCACCCAGCCACCAGGGTCAAGGTGCTCACAGCCACCTGTAACTCCAGCTCCAGAGGCTCTGGTGCCCTCTTCTGGTCTCCACAGGCACTTGCGCATGAGCACATACCATATACAGACACATAATCAAAAATAAATCATATAAAGAAAAATATCATGGGAATAATGTTCACAGCATGATAATATAGGAAAATATAAAGCAGGAATGCATGCTTCCCCTAGGAGAGAGAACTCTAAAGACGCCAACAGCCTAGGACTGAAATGTGAATACAAATGTACAAATGAAAATATTGATTTAATTTTGGGATAGGACAATAGATTATTTTTGGTCTGCAACATTTCATATACATGAGAAGTGTCTATTTAATATAATATCTTTAGTGAACAACTATGTTCTGCAGGGGCATTGGAGAATCAAAATACATGATTCTGGGCTGGGAGAAATGACTCAGTGGTTAAAGTGTTTGGCTTGCAACTCTGTATACCCCACAGCCACATAAAAAGCTAGGTGAGGCAGTGTGTGTCTGTAAGTCTAGAACTGAGTGTTCACCTATAAAATATTACTGTATAAGAAGACTCAGAATCACGTATCTTGGGTGTCTTCCTGAATTGCTCTGGACACTACGTTTTGTTATTACATTTATGTATTTATTTAGTATTTATGTATTTGTTGCGTACGCTCAAGCAAGAGTGCCGCTGCATGTGTGCCCTTTAGAGGCAGCTTTCGGGAGTTGGTTCTCTCCTTCTTCCACTGTGTGGGTTGAACTCACGTCAGGAATGGCAGCAGGCACCTTTACCCACTGAACCATCTTGCCAGTCCTGTACCTTATTTTTCTGAGACAGGCTTTCTCACTGAGCCTAGATAGAGCCAGCAAGCCCCAGGAGGTTTCCTCCTCCAGTTCCCCAGCGCTGGGATTACAGCCACACACTGCCTCATTTGTATGGTTATTTGTTTTGTTTGTTTCTTTGATTATTTTGAGACAGGCTCTAGCTGTGTAGCCCTGGCTAGCCTGGAACTCACAGTGATGTGCTTGCCTCTATCTCCCCAGTGATACGATTAAAAATACATGCCACCATGCCTGGCTTTCACTTGGCTTTTCACATGTGTGTTGGGGATCTGAACTCAAGTCCTCATGCTTTGGGGACAAGTATATCACTGACTGATCCATCTTTCCAGCCACACCTCAGGGTTTTATGTTCCGAACTCCTTGTGACATCCCATGAGTCACTAGTTTCTGTTGGTACACAGAGGAAGGGGACCAAGCGTGGGTATGAAGAGCAGGAGGTGGGATCATGGGACTGTCTTGGGGACTGGCTAGCACAGGGATGGCTGTAAGGACTTCTCCCTTCATATTCCACCTCCTGAGGTCCTGGCCTGAGTCTGGTTCTTCCTGCCCAGCATCCTTCCAGTAACATTATCTTCTATCTAAGTTTATGAGCTCTGTCTTTTACATGAGGACAGTGTGCGGAGCGGGAGGGGGCTGGGCAGTGGAAGGAAGTCCCTTTTAGATGAGGGTCTCAAAATAAGCCTCCCTTGGAGACGCTGCCCGCCCATCTGTCTGTCTTAGATCTGACGAGGGAAGAGGAGGGGGCAGATGATGGGTGGGGGAGGGGCACAGATAGAGCTCCGAGGCTGGAACAAAGACTGCTGGTGACTGGAGGTTCCTAGTGAGTGGGCATCGGAAGGGGAGGCCGGCAGAAGCCAGGCCGTAGAAGACCTTGAGATCACAGCAGGAGATCCTGAGTCACCTCTTCTAAGACACATCCACCTCTCATTCCAGACACCACAGTCCCTGCAGGCTGCTGCCATCCACGGCTGAGTTCTCCATGTCAGGGAATCAGCCAGGCCAATAAGGCGTTTTACCTGGATCCTGACAACGCTTTGTCAAAGAAGCCTTTTGTTTGTTTGGTTCTCGGGTTTTCCAGATTTCTCATTGTGTTCTTTCCTAAGTGCCTTAGTTCCTTTTGACAAACCCCAGCTCAGCTCTTCTGAGTTATAGGGAAATATCTGGGGGACACAGTTAGGTCTGGGAATCCCAGCCAGAGAACCCAGTGGGGGTGGGCAGCCATGCAGCCAGTGTGGGGCCCAAGTGGGTAAGTCCTGATGGATTCCTTCAGACTTGTTACTTAACCGTCTTGAATTTACTCAATAAGTGCTTGATCAGCACCCGGCATGGGCCTGCCCTCTGGATGGGCATCTGGATGGGCAATAGAAGATGACTGTGTTGAATAGTTTTATGTCAACTTGACACAAGCTAAAGTCGTTTGAGAGGAGGGAACCTCAAATGTGAAATGCCTCCTGTGATGTGGAGCCCATTCCCTATGGTGGGATGCCTTGCTCAGCCTTGATGCAGGTGGGAGGGGCTTGGTCCTGCCTCAACTTGATATGCCAGGCTTTGCTGACCCCCTATGGGAGGTCTTACCCTCTCTGGATGGGGGGAGGGGTGGGCAGAGGTGGGTGAGGAACAGGAGGAGGGGAGGGAGGGGGAACTGTGGTTGGTATGCAAAATAAAAAAAGTTAAAATAATTTAAAAAAAAAACACAAAAGAACAGCTTCCATATGATAGGGCTGTAGGCAGGCCTGTAGGGCATTTTCTTAGTGACTGATGGGGGAGGGCCCAGCTCATTGTGGGTGGTGCCATCCCTGTGCTGCTGGTCCTGGGTTCTATAAGAAGCAGGCTGAGCAGGCCAGGATGAGCAAGCTAGTAAGCAGCACCCTCCATGGCCTCTGCATCAGCTCCTGGCTCCAGGATCCTTCCCTGTTTGAGTTCCTGTCCCGACTTCCTTCAGTGATGGACAGTGATGTGGAAGTGTAAGCCAAATAAACCCTTTCTTCCCCAAGTTGCTTTGGTCATGGTGTTTCATCACAGCAGCAGAAACCCTAATAAGACAATGACTAAGACATTGATTCCCCTTCTGTCTAGGAATCAAGTCAGATGTGAGGAATGGCCATTACAAAGGTTACGGAGGGAAGGTTCTGCTAGGAATCTGCAGGCAAGGCCAACGGGTTCTGTGTTGTGGGGAGCCAGACCTCCCCAGTGGTTTTACTAAAAGAGGCAGAGCTGACACTACACCCGCTAGCCACAAGCGCAGTTGCCCACTTTACTAACCCCGGGCAGGGGGAAGGTCTTACGTTCTGTTGATTACTGCAGGACATACAGCAGAGAAGAGCGGGAGGAAGGAGGCTCGAAGCACCTTGCGGAGATTGAAGACGACTGTGGGAAGGGCATGTGGGATGCTGCCTCTCATGAGGTCTTCCTGGCAGTGGACAGTGCCTATCTGGGCAGAAAGCATTGGAAAGAGAGAGGACATGGTGGAGCAGCTGCCCCGGATAAAATGTTCCTGTGGGCCAAGTGAACATCACAGTAGCCAGGCTGGAGCACCTTTCTGAGGACTCATCCCTGTAGACTGACTTCTGGGCACTGCAGTTTCCAGGTGGCAGCCAGGTATGAGATAATTGCTAAAATCTGAGCTGGGTGTCCAGGGGGAAAACCATGGAAATCACTCAGTGTCCCTCAGGAAGCCACCACTTGGCCACTGCAGACAGGGCGGGCCAAGCAGTGTGGAGAGGCACTTTGCAGAGGCCAGACACTCCACCCGGGATATCTGCCCTCTCCTGATCCCCCCTTCCCATTTCAACCCTGGGATGGTGCTGGGTTGCATCTCCCAGCCAGTCCTTTCTCCTTCCCTGCTTTTTATGTCTAGCTGACAAGATTCTTCCTGGCTCAAGTCAATCCTTGGATGAGCAGGGAGGATGAGATGAGATTTAAATTGAGTTTTCGAATAAAACATCAAAGGATGAGGGTTTTAACAACAGAAAGTGATCCAAAAGGAACGCAATCTGCCCAAAATGTCATTAAGGGACAGAAAAGGGAAACTCAGCTGAGCATGGCTGGAGGCAGAGATTAGGGTGAGCGCTTCATTATCGTGCCCCATGGAGTCGAGCCGCCTCCACACACTGGTTCCACAAATAAACAGAATAATTGAAGAACAGCATGGTGGGGCTGAGTTTCACTTGGGCAGTTGGCTGTGGGGCTAGGAGAGAGAGCTTGGGGAGGTGGGTGGGTTATGGGGGGAAGAGTTCCCAGAGGAGGTGCACTGAACTCCAGCATTGAGATGTGAGATGAAAGCAGGGAAGGGGAAGGTAGTGTCAGGTGGAGGTGACAGTGTGGGACAACCAGGGAAGTGGAAGCCAAGGGATGTGTATCCCTGTAAACTAAAAAGTGATGTCCTAGGGAGCCCGCTTTGAACCTTGGGAAACATAATCAGATATGCATACTAGCTGGGATATTTTTAATTAATTAGTTTTTGAGACAGGGTTTCACTATGTAGTTCTGGATGTTCTAGAACTCACTATGTAGACCAGAAAATCCAGAAACCCACCTGCCTCTCCCTCCTGAGGGCAGAGATTAAAGGTGTGTGCCACTATGGCTAATATTCTTTTCTTTTTAAAATAAAACTCTACTGTAATGAACTTGCACATAAAAAACATCATGTAGTGAGATTAGTCAGACCCAAAGTCTACACATCTCCACAAACATCTATACAGTTAGAACAGCCATTCTGAAGCTGTGGAGCTTCACACTGGATTTTATACTTTCACTATTAATTATATTTTTATGCACTTATCCACCACAAAACCCTGACAAATGCATGAGTTAAAACTTCAAAAAACAATTAGCTTTATATCCCTTTTCACCACACACACACACACACACACACACACACACACACACACACACAAATGTACATGTAAGAACAGTATACTATGTAGGAAAAGGAAGAAGAAAGGGTACATATTAGGTAATAAAGAGGGGCAGAATACAGGTGAAAGACACATGAGTAGAGCTGGGTCTTTGGACAGCAGATGCTGAGGATTCTGGCCTCCACACATGCTCCCCGGTCATTCACCCGCCCCCCTGCTCCTCACAAAGGCCATTTCCCCCCAAATCCTGGATCGCTGTTCTTTCCAGCACCCCTTGCCCCACCTCTGCTGCTGGACTCTTCCCTCGGTGGGATGCTGGCAATCGCCACCTCCCCTGGAAGCATCTCACTAGCCCCTCCTTCCTCGCTCTCCTCTCAGCCCAATGAGATTCTGTTCCTTCCCTAGGCCTCACCACCAGCATCTCCTAGGGATGTGTGTAAAGTGAAATATCTTCCCTTTATCTTGTCTGGTCTGCACCCCATGGGGCAACACAAAGGCTACTATTTATTCTTTCACACATTAATTTAAGATGCTTTAATTGCTGCTATGATATGTTTTATATAATATAATTAATGTTTTAATTCTGTGTACTGGCTTCCCCCAGGCAGTTTTGTGAAGGGCCCAATTTTGGAATCAAGCAAATAGGAAATAAGCAATAACTGAAGTTATCTAGAAATGCCCCCACTCTCAGGAATGAAAACTAGGCTTGTTTTCCAAAGGGGATGAAAAAAGGAAAAGATAGTTTAATTTTCTCTTCATACTGGGTGTCTTTGTGTGTCTTTAATGGAGACCTCTAGGTCCTGATTTGAGTGTCTCTGGTCTTTTTGTATGTGACCACCATCTTTCTACCCAGGGGGCCACTGTCAAGTGAGGTCAGTATTGAGACCTCCAGAGGTGTGTCCTCTTTGCCATCTCCTTTGTGATGGGGGCTGTTCCTGGGTGAGAAGTGACAACCTGTTCACATACTCACCATGAGCCCCTGAGTTAGGACAGTGGTGGAGGTGACAAGACAGGATGGATTCCAGAGGAAGAAGACAGACACAGAGCAGTGGAACCTGGCCTCCCAGCATGCTGCTTCTCAGTCATTCACCTGGCCTGTGCTCCTCACAAAGACAGCTTCTTCTGGGACTCCTAAGTCTGGGATGAAGATAGATGAAGATGTTACTGTGTCTTTGTAGCAAAGGCCCTGTGGTGGTTTGATTGAGAATGGCACCCACACACAGCTCATATGTTTGAATGCTTGGTTCCCAGTTAGTGGAACTGTTTTGGAAGATTAGGAGGTGTGGCCTTGATGGAGGGGGTGTGTCACTAGAGAGTAGGCCTTGAGGTTTCAAAAGCCCATGCCAGGTCCAGACTCCCACCCCTGGCACCTGCTGCCTGTGGATCAGGATGTAAAGCTCTCAGCTACTGCTCCAATGCCATGCCTGTCTGCTTCCCACCATGATGATCATGGAATAACCCTCTAAAACTGTAGGCAAGCCCCCAACTAAAGGCTTTCTTTTGTAAGAGTTGCTATGGTTATGATCTCTTCACAGCAATAGAACAGCAAGACAGGCCCCAAGGTTGGGGGTTAATGTACCATACCTTCCTTCCCCATCCCATCCTCCTTTTTCTTTTCAGCCTGACCTCTCAGCATGGCCTGTATGTTCAGAGTCTTGGAGCATCAACATCCCAAGGACCATCTAGTTCAAGCTAGGAAGGGAATGAACTCAGTGTATCAGGCCCAAAGCTTGGACCAGAACCCAGGCCACCCTGGCTGCAGAGCAGAATGCTAACACTGGTTCAAAAATGGGTCGGTAGTGGAGGGTGTGGGGTGAAGGCTCTACTTATGGAGCCTGGCAACCTAAGTTTGAGATATGGATCTCACAGGTGACAACTAACTCCCCTGAGTTGTCCTCTGACCCCCATATACTCCATGCGGCAGGGGAGGGGGGGAGAAGAAGAGGAGGAGGAAGAGGAGGAGGAGAGAATATGAAGAATAGTGGGTAGTGTTGGGGAGAGGACCAGAGTTCAGAACCTTGCTCCCGACCATCCCCCCCACCAAAGTTAATGGAGGAATAGAGAGAGCCTCTAGTCCGCTAACATTTCCCAAGGGATCCCGGGATCCCACGAAAGGCTGGTCCTCCCAGTAAATACCTGTCTCCAGACTCCGGATGGAGCTGGGATGGGATAGAAGCCGCTGGTGGAGACACATGGGTGGCACGCATGGATGGGAGGATGGGACTCTGCCCCTACACGTGGGAATTTCCTTCGCAAAAAAGAGAAACTGAGTAGGGAACTCATTTTCTTGAATCACTTCCTGGCCCTCCAACTGTGGTCTTTCCCGTTTTTTGGCTTTGCGGTGATGCTGGGGACTTCCTTAGACCTCTCTGTCCCCACTGGGGACGCTTTCGGTTCTGCGGAGATTTCCCGGAGGTATTGGGGGAAACCTGGGTATCCAGTGGTGCCCCCCAACCCCCAGTCCCTACAGGAATCCTTCTCCCCTCTACTTCTTGCAAGCAGGAGGGTCCCTAGCCCTGCTATAGGTGACTCTTGGGGTCCCGGGATGTTGAGAAAGGGCTCCTCTTGGGACCACGCCTCGCCTCCTGCCGCCTAGGTGCCTGTCCCTTAAACTCCCGGGGGAATCAAACTCTTGGGAAGGTCCTGGGGAAATCCCTGCCCAGCGACTAGCCCGAAGCCCTCGCGATTGGTGCCTGAAGACCCCGCCCCCTTCCTGGGCGGGGCCCTTGGCAGGGACTTTGGAGTTACTAGAGACGCCACCCTAATCAGTGATCTGGCCGCTCGAACCCCCGCAATGGTGACTTTGCCTCGGCAGTGTGTGCTCTGGGGCTGCTTGTTGACAGCGGTGAGTGGCTTCTGTCCCTATTCCAAAGGATTTGAGAGCGGGAGATGGAAAGAGGAGACAAGACGTCGGGGATGAGATCTTCCTAGCTGATTTGGAGGGGAAGGTGGGAAGGGGTGAATAGGGCGGGCAAGATCTCTCTGATCTTGACTATAAAATAAGGTGGATGGGCTGTCCCTCTCCCCAGTCCACAGGGGGAGCTTAGGGAGGGTATGCTTACACAGCGGTGCCTGGACGACTTTATCTAATCCAAGCCTGGGCTCAGGAGCTGGCCACAGAGATTGGAAAGGGTTTTGGAGTGCACAGGAAGACAGCCTGGCTAGGCTTGGAAGGAGCAGGTCTGGCCTGTTTCCTGTCACTTTCCGATTGTGGAGAGACGCCAGCAGTGGCTATTTTCTCCCTGCTAGCTGGGGCTACTTTCTTCCAGGGTATCTTGTAGGAACAAGACCCTGGGTACTTTTTTGGAGAGGTAATTTAACACCCACCACACCCCTACCGTAGCCAAGCTAATCTAGGAGGAATCCCCATGTTGGTGCCTCTGCTTCTTGAATTTAAGACGGCATAGGAGATACCCAAAGAGAGGAACAGCGGTGGAACCCAAGAAGGGGTGAAGAGATCAGCCTCGGTTTCTCCAGGCACCAGAATGGCTCAGACCCAACCAAGCACATCTCCGGAATTTTCAAAGCTACCACTTGATTCACTTTTAGTTTAAATGTATTTCTGCAGTTCCTCATTCTGGAGGCTGGGAATCCCCTGACTACCTGAGTCTCATCCCCGCCCCTCTGGCTGGGCTCCCCATGTTTTCAAGTGCTGTAGAGTCTTGTTGGTTGGAGACAAGGACTTAGGTATTTAAGCTGACTTTGAATCACCCACGTGGGCAGGTGTCATGTTACAGGCATGGCTTTCTGCAGCTGGGACAGTTAGTGCTGTGTAAGCACACACTATCAACCAGCATGATTGAGAGAATCTCAGTACCCCAGGTTGACCTCAAACTCCTTATGTAGTTGAGGATGACTTTTAGTTCCTTTCTTTTTTTTTCCCTCATTTTTTTGTTTGTGTGGTTTGTATGTGTGTATACATTTGTGTGGGTACATGTGTGTTCTTGCATGTGGTGGCCTGAAGCTGATATCGTGAGTCATTCTTGGACACTCTCTACTTTACTCATTCAGGCAGGGTCTCAATCAAACCCAGAGCTCCCCATATGGCAGGTCTCAATAGCCAGCTTGCTTTGGGGATCCCCCGTCTTTGCTTTGGGAGGCTGGAATTATAGGGAGGCCTCTCTAAAGACCTGGCATTTACATGTGTTTCTGGAGATCTGAACTCTGGTCCACACATTTATGTGGCGAGCACTTTAGTGGCTGAGCCGTTTCTCCTGTCCTTGGATTTCTCTGTAATGCTGGGACTACAGGCATGCATCACCATGACCAGTTTTATATGGTACTTAGAATGGAACCTAGGCAGTCATTGTACCAACCAAGCTACATCCCCAGCCAAGGGCTGTAGATCCTGACCTGTGGCCTGGGCAAGGATAACTGTGGGGGTCAGCAGCAGAAGAGAGAACAACGAGGAAGCTGCTTCATAAGCTTTCGTTTTCACTCTGTGGTTCTCAACCTCTGGGTCTTGACTCTTTGTGGGGGTGTTGAGCAACCTTTTCACAGGGGTTGCCTAAGACCACCAGAAAGCACAGATATTTACATTATGATTCATAACAGTATCAAAATTACAGTTGTGAAGTAGCTAGGAAAATAATTTTATGGTTGGGGGTCACCAAACATGAAGAACTATATTAAAGGGTCACTGGCTTTTTAAAAGCAATGGCTTTTAGGGAGACAGGATGCAGGAGGAGGGTAGAGTGGGAGAGAAGTGGATGAGGGCCTTGGGGGAGGAATGGAGGAAGAAACAGAGGTGTGATGAAGGGTAGTCTGGACCACCCAAGGGCAAAGTCTGCCCTTGGGAGCCCCATCTGGGCTCCAGGTAGGTGCTGGGCCCTGACAGAAACAGCAAGTGCTATTTAGCAAGGTCTTTCTGTGCATGGGACTGGGAGAGAGATTGCATACAGCCCCCATCGGATTTCTCCCGACTCTTCTGTTGCGCAGATGAGCAAAATGAGGCTCAGAAAGGGGGAGAGTTCTGCCCAAAGTCTCTCAACATGGGTATGAATCTATATCTACCTGACTTCTGAACTTGCCACTCACATGGTGAAGGGTCCTCAAGCTGCGGCCCTGAGAACTTTGTGGGGGAAGAACCGGTGCTTTGGGGAATGGAAACTGGGGCTGGCGAGCCATCAGAGGAAAGGTGTCCTTTTCACCTGCTCGAAGATGCCATCAAGGACTTTCACTGCTCTAGAAGTAGGGTGGGAAGTCTGATGAGGTGCTCCTGGGGACGCACTGTTGCAGGAGGAACTTTCAGATGGATTTCATCAAGTGATTTGCTCAGATACCTAGGTTGAATTAGAGCTATCTGTTAGCCAAATCCTGGACAGTCAGTCAGTTGCCAGGGTACAGGGCACCCACGCAGACACTCATCTGTGTGTACTGATGAGAACTGCCGTTTTGTGAGCACCTACCATGGTAGACTACCAGGCCATGTACATGTGTTCTTTCACATTCTCAACCCAACCTTCGGGGCAGGTGTTATTAATTCCATTTTAAAGATGATGAAACAGGGCTAGAGAGATAGTTTAGTGGGTAGAGCACATGCTGCCAAGTTCAGTTCTTGGTACCCACAGTGGACTGGCACACAAATAAAATAATAAAAACAAATCTCTAATGATGAGGAAATGCAGCCTCAGAAAAGCAAAGTAGTTTGTGTTGCAAAGTGATTTGTCTCATCCTCAAATGTGGGCTCCCCCCAATCCCTAGCCTTGGGTATTTCTATTTTTTTTTTTTTTTGATTTTTTGAGACAGGGTTTCTCTGCGTAACAGTCCTAGCTGTCCTGGAACTCACTTTGTAGACCAGGCTGGCCTCGAACTCACAGTGATCCGCCTGCCTCTGCCTCTCAAGTGCTGGGATTAAAGGCATGCGCCACTACCGCCTGGCCCTTGGGTATTTCTAAAATGTAGCCTGACTTTAAGGAACACACGTACAGGCTGGAGGGATGGCTCAGCGGTTCAGAGCATGTGTGGCCCTCGCAGAGGGTTGGGGTTAGGTTCCCAGCACCCACACTGAGCAGCTCACAACCACCTGCAGCTCTAGCTCCAAGGAGCATCTGGCTCCCTCTTCTGACCTCTGAGGCACCTGCCCTCAAACACACACATATCCACATACAGACACACATATCTACCTATAATCAAAAATAAAATAAATCTTATGGCTAGGAGATGGTGAGAGCACTTGCTTTTGCAGAGGACCCAGGTTCAGTTTCCTGGCACCTACATGGTGGCTCACAACCATCCTTGGCACCAGTTCCCGGGAATCCTCTTATGACTAGTGTCCTCTTCTGACCTTCAAGGGCACCAGGCACACAGCGGTGCAGGCAAAACACTCGTACACATGAAATAAAATCAATGAACCTAAACATTTTTTTAAAGTCTTAAAAAACAAATAAACCAAAAAGCCAGTTGGCAGTGGCACACGCCTTTAATCCCAGCACTCGGGAGGCAGATCTAGGCAGATCTCTGTGAGTTCGAGGCCAGCCTGGTCTACAGAGCATGATCCAGGACAGGCTCCAAAACTACACAGAGAAACCCTGTCTCAAAAAAACCAAAAATAAATAAATAAATAAATAAATAAATAAATAAATAAATAAAAAACCAGAAAAAAAAAAACCCACCACCAACAACAAAAAACCAACCAACCAACCAACCAACCAAACAAACAAAAAAACCCTCACACAAATCCTCAAGTGCAAGACTGGGGCGATAGCTCAGTGGCCGAAGCACCTGCCATGCCAGCCTGAGCACCCGAGTTCATCCCGGAACCCGTGTGAGGCAGTGTGTGGTAGAAGTCTGCAATCCTAATGTTCCTAAGGTGAAAGGAGAGCCCCTGACGTGTTCAGGCCAGCTAGCTGGGCATGTACAGCTGAGAACAACCAAGAGACCTGTTTGAAACAGATGGAAGGTGAGGATTGACATCAACGTTGTGCCCTGACCTCCACACACTTGAATGGTGGGCAAGTGCATGCTCCAAGTCACAAACAGGGCAGTGCGTGTGCACACACACTAAAACACAGACTCGTGTTATAGTGCTTTAAAAAAAACTTTCACACTTTAAAACTTAATTTTTATTACACTTATGAATGTATGTATGTATGTATGCATGTATGTGTGTATGAACACCACAGGGTACGTGTGGAGGTCACAGGGTGATTTATGGAAGCCAGTCTTTCCTACCAAGTGGTTCTTAGGGACTGAATCAGGTCATCAGCCTCGCAGTAAGTGCCTTGACCTGCTGAGCCATCTTGCTGTCCTGTCCGTATTTTTTCAAGGATCAAGACTTTGGAGTTAATGCCTTTCCTTCCTTCCTTTCTTTTTGTTTGTTTGTTTGTTTTTGAGACAGGGATTATTTGTGTTGCCCTGGCTGTCCTGGAACTTGCTTTGTAGACCAGGTTGGCTTTGAACTCACAGAGATCTGCCTGCCTCTGCCTTCTAAGTGCTTAGTTTAAAGGCATGCACCACCACACATGGCTAGTTAATGCCTTTCAAAGACTACAGAGTGAGTTCCAGGACAACCAGGGCTACACAGGAAAACCCTGTCTCGAAAAACTAAAAACTAAAAACTAAAAAAAAAAAAAAAAACCAAAAAAAACAACCAAACCAGGTCCAGGGCAGAGGCTGTCTGGGAGTTCAGCTCTGAGCTGAGGTTTACTAACTTTGGTAGGAGTCTGCTGAGTGTATTTTTAGGGTTTCTTTTAATTTATAGGAAGTGATACTGGCTGTTCTCTCGAGGCAGCAATAGGTTTCCAGTTAAGAGAAGTGTGTTTGACTTAGCAAGACTCAACCACTAGCATGGGTGGTACCCAGATGTAGAAATGGAGAGGGAGGTGCTGAGAGCTGTGGATTCTGTGCCTGTGGGACTCTAAGATGTAGCCTGACTTTAAGGAACACGTGTACAGGCTGGAGGGATGGCTCAGCAGTTCAGAGCATGTGCGGCCCTCGCAGAGGACTGGGGTTAGGTTCCCAGCACCCACACTGAGCAGCTCGCAACCACCTGCTGCTCTAGCTCCAAGGAGCATCTGGCTCCCTCTTGTGAACTTGGAGGGCACCTGCCCTCACACAGTGTCTCAGCCTCGTGGCCCACAGTGTGGCCCTCTGTAGAATGATTCTTACCCTTGCAGCATCAGTCGATGTGGGGACAGAAACCGTGGTGGCACTCAGAAGGGACTGAGGCCAGCTGGAGCCAGCAGCCTCCCACTCTAGAGGAAGTGCTTGAGTTCTCCCTTCCTGCCGGGTCTTCAGGAGCACTGAGGGAGGAGTCAAGTGGATCTATCTGGGTTAGAGAGTTCTGAGTCCTTGCTTTGTAAGATGGCTGAATGGCTCTCTGGATGCTTTTTATAACCACACCACTTGGCAGTATAGTAAAAATCAAATATACCTCATACTGTGGGGGCTTTCTTTTCTGCTTCGGAGTTCCACATCTGCTATAGTGTATGTCTTGGCTAACTTTCAACCTGCCTGTCAAAGATCCCTTCCAGTTACACACTTCTGTTTTTAGGTCCATCTAGGACAATGCAACACATGCAGAGACAAACAGTACTTCTTCAATGCCCAGTGCTGCGATTTGTGCCAGCCAGGTGAGGTGACAGTCCCTCCAGCCCCATACCAAGACCCTTCCCTCTTAGTTTGCTGGCAGATGCAGGCCCCATGTATGAACGGTGAACTCAAGGCTAAAAATGACTCAGCCCACCCCCATCCTTGATGCCAAGATGCCCCAGGCTGCCCCGTGTCTTCTATCTTTCCCACTCACGTGGGTCTGAGATATCCGTTCCCAAACTCCACTCCCCCAGGCCCTGGCTCACTGGGTAGTGACAGGATTGGCGCAAGCTGCCTCATGTCTTCCTGTTTGTTTGTTTGTTTGTTTGTTTTTCAGGAATGAGACTGGTGAACCACTGCACGGCTGTCACCAAGACCCAATGCCTTCTGTGTAACTCAGGCGAATACATGAACACGTGGAACCGAGAGTTGCGGTGTTACCAGCATACACACTGTGAATCCAGTGCGTGGGGCTGCGTGGGGAGGTGCACTTGAGAACTGGGTTGATATTCCTTAACAATGACGTCCCTCCGATTTCAGTAGCCAGGGTCTGTCCTGGTGGGTGGGAGTCTGGGTTGAGTTTGGGCTGTTGAATAAGTTAGTTAGGTGATCGTCATCTATCCTAGGAAGTCAGCGTAAGAAAACTGGGGATGGTGTGGGAAGTAGGGCTCTTGGAGACCCAGGGGTTTTCCCATTCTTCCTTCTCATCTCTGCTCAGATGAAGGGCTTCAGGTTGAGAAGGAGGGCACCTCAGATACAGACACTGTTTGTGCCTGTAAGGAAGGTCTACACTGCACTAGCAAGGAGTGTAGGAGATGTGTTCTGCACACATCCTGTGGCCCTGGCTTTGGAGTTAAGCAGATGGGTAAGTGGCCCGCCCAGGGAAGCAGCTGTGGGTGGGAGAGAAGAGCCGGGACTGAGCAATCGGCCTTTGGTTCCCCAGAAGCTGAGGGGATAGAGACTCCCACCTGGACTGGCTTCTTCCCTCTGGTTAACAGGAAATGGGATCTTTGGCATTCTGACTGTGGTTATGGGCAACTTCCTGGGGAAGGGGAAGGGGAAGGGGACTCCTGCGGGGTTGCAGCCTTAAGGGGCCGCCACTGCCCTGAGACAAGGAGCAGGCAGGTGCTCTTTCCTGCCCTGCTTGTCTGCTGGTTCCCTTGGGAGTCAGACACTGTGACCCACTGAGATCGTTGATACATCCTCCCCACATGCTCCCAGCCACAGGGACTGCTGATACTGTGTGTGAACCCTGCCCAGCCGGCTTCTTCTCCAACGAGTCATCCACTTTTGAAAAGTGTCGTCCTTGGACAAGGTATACATAAGGGTTGCCTCTCCTTAATCAGAAGTGGTGTGGGTCCCTGTTGCAGTCTGTTCAGTCACCTGCCGTTCAGTCCCCCCCGCCCCACGTGGCCATACTCACTCACTTGTGACTGTGACCTCGTAGCTGGCCTAAGGGACACACACACTGCATTTTTTTTTTCTTGTCTGCTCTTGCTTGGTTAATAGAATCTGTCGACCCCCCATCTTCTTGAAGCCTCTCTTCTTGGGGCACCATGACACCCCCTTTCTCCCCTTTTCTGTTCCTTGCCAGTTCTTCCACTTTCTCGGGGTGTGTGTGTGTGTGTGTGTGTGTGATATCAACTTGGGGTGTTGTTCTCAGGCACTGTCCACCTTTTTCTTTTGTTTTGAGGTGGTCTCAACTGGAACTTGCCAAGTAGACTAGGCTGCCTGGCCGGAGTCCCAGGGACCCTTCTGTCTCCTCCCCAGCACTGGGATTTGTTTGTTTTCATGTGGGCTCTAGGGACCAGACTCACGCTTACAGGGCAGCGCTATCCTGACTGAGTGGTCCAGCCCTCCTGGACTCTTGTTGTTTTTCTGGGGCTTTGTCTCTGGCTCTCTTCTCCCCAGTCACTTTTCCCACCTCTCCTGGGCTGTCTTATCTACATCTATGGTTCCGTCTTCCCCTGGAACTGTCATTTGGGCCCCATATGGTCAAGTCCCACAGCTGAATATCCAGAATGGGCCCCTAGCCAAGTCCTGAGCCCCAGGTGAAAGGCAGGGCTCCAGGCAGTCGCACAGTGAGCCGCCCACCCTTTTCTTCACCTCCACTTCAGTCAGGACCGTTCTTTCTTCTGGTATGAGCCTCTTGGGAATCCGCCTCATTACTCTCTAGTATGGCCACTCGGGCCTCATCACTGTGGTGTGGTGATGGCTTCATCTCCTCACAGGCTCCCTGCCTCTGGTGCTGATTGGCTGATCCTGCATCATATTGCCATTGTGAGCTTCCGTGGCCCCCTTTGGATCGCGGTACTAGTGATTTAAAGCACTCCAGGCTCTCTGCTGCCTTTGGGAGGAAGCCCTGACGCTTTGGTGTTTGGCTGGGGTCCACCTCATTTCCCTAACTCCTCCCTCACACCTTGCACCCTGCATTTGCACACCTGAGTTTTGCTTCAAAGTCTCCTGCCTAGGAGAACCCTTAAATACATGCCCAATTAACAACTCAGGCTGTTTCCTCAGTACTCCTTCCCAGAGATTCTGCTAGTAATCAAGCAAACACATTGATACACACACACACACACACACACACACACACACACACACACACACGATATTTTTTTGTTTGTTTGTTTTTTCGAGACAAGGTTTCTTTGTGTAGTTTTGGTGCCTGTCCTGGATCTCACTCTGTAGACCAGGCTGGCCTCGAACTCACAGAGATCTGCCTGGCTCTGCCTCCCGAGTGCTGGGATTAAAGGAGTGCTGGGATTAAAGGTGTGTGCCACCACGGCCCATCCTAAACTAGAGCTTCTTAACAGGGACCAGTTTTGCTCTCTGTGGGACACTGGCCATATCTAGTCATCTTTCAGATGCCATAATTGGTTAGGGGACTGTTCCTGGCATTTAGCTGGTGGAGACAGAGGCGCTGCTATTCTGGGAAACTTAGGACACTTCCCAGCGCAAAATACCTGCGGGTACCAAGATTGAGATGCTCCACCAGAGACCAAACTCATCACTTCCCATTCCTGCCTGAAGGTCCTGCCTTTGAACAATGCCCTCTCTGTTTTAGTCCTCATCACAAAGCCTGGATCTCATCCACACTCCTAATTATCCCTCTGTCTGTCCCTCCTTCAGTGTGGGTAGCACCCTTTTCTTTCCCTTGTGTGTTCCCGTCCTCCCATGATGACCAGCTCAGGCTGCTGCGCTGTCAGAGTCTCATGCTCAGTGAATTTGAACTTGTCACTTGCTGGGCAACTCCCCTGGGCTTGGAAGTCTTATGGTTGGGGAGCCCTGTTCTCTCCAGATATATATATATAATATATATATATATATGTTCTCTCCCTCCTTCCCTCCCTCCCTCTCTGCACGTGTATGTGAATGCCCATACATGTGTACACATGTGTCTTTGTACAGCTGTGAGGCCAAAAAGATGGCGGTACTACAGGAAGGGACGAATCAGACTGATGCTGTCTGTGGTAAGTTCAGGGGAGAATGAGTCAGGCCAGTTGTTTGGGAAGGGAACTGAAAGGGGAGACGGAGACACATAGGAACACTGGGGTAGGAGTGAGAGCAAGAGGCAGCTCCTATCTTGAGAGCTGGATGAATCACATTCCCTGTGTGAGCCTCAGTTTCTTCAACTGTGAAATGGGTTGACAGCAGCACACTCCCTTACTTGTGTGGTGTGAGTGCCTGGCATGGAATTTTACCATTTGGAAACTGCTGTTCTGCTGCCCCTTGATTGAGATACGGGTGCACTGTGACACTGTCACCTGTTAGCCTCGGGTTGGATAGGAAGCTTGACCAGCTGCATGGATCACAAATGCAGATAACAACAGGGTCTGGGCTGTCACTGAATGTGAAGAAAGAGACGGGTAAGGTCTGCTGAGGGGGCCTTTTAGCACAGCTATTTAGGAAGCTGAGGAAAGAATTTTGCAAGTTCAAGGCTAGCCTGAGCAGCTTGGGAAGACACTGTCTCAACAAAGAAAGTAGAAAGAGGGCTACTGAGATGGCTCAGGAAGGTAAACTCTTGTCCTGAAAGCCTGATGACTCAGGTTCCCACACTTGTTTAGCTGTGTGAGGTCCTGGGTTAGACTCCCATGCTAGTCTAGTATGTGTGAGGTCCTAGGTTAGACCCCCCACACTAGGCTAGCATGTGTGAGGTCCTAGGTTAGACTCCCACACTAGTCTAGCATGTGTGAGGTCCT
>CABHPQ010196718.1:0-25752 GCA_902168405.1 Peromyscus aztecus
AGAGAGAGAGAGAGAGAGAGAGAGAGAGAGAGAGAGAGAGAGAGAGAATAATCAGACAGAAAGGTAAAGAACAATGACAGAGAGCAAGAAGACAGGGTAGCTAGCCAGTGGCTCCCTATTTCTGAAAGATTCTGATTTGGGGAGCCTGAGGTAGAATCCGAGAATGCCTTCATGTGTATATATGTTGGTGTGTGGTATATGTATGTGTGTGCATGTGTATACAAGTCCATGCTTGTGTGTGTGTGGCCAAAAGTCAATGTTGAGTATCTATCATTGTCCACCTTATATATATATTTTTAATACAAGGTCTTTCACTGGAATTGGAGCTCACCAATTAGATAGGCTGTCTGGCCACCAAGTCCCAGGGACCCTCTTGTCTCTGTCTCCATGTGCTGGAATCACTGGCATGCACTGCCATGGTAGGTTTTTGTGTGAGGCTGGGGATCTGAACTCAATCCTCACACTTGTTCGGCAAACACGTTAACCACAGAGCGTCTCCTTGCCCTCAACCCCTTTCATTCTGAGACAGGGTCTCCCTGTGTAAACCAAGCCTTGAACCAGAGATCCTGCCTCGGCCTCTCAAGTGCTGGGATTACAGGTATGCATCATCATTCTGCATTTTAATTTTAAAGAGCTCTCCCACGTTTGCAAGTCACTGGGCTGGGTAATTAAAATTGCAAAGATAATACACCAAAAAGTCATTCACCACATGTCACCATCTCTCTGGATTCTTTGCAGATAACCCAAACCAATTACGTTAAATGTCCCCTCGGAAGCCTTCCTCTGGATAACTGGCTAACTCAGTAGAGATGGAATCTGAAGATGAACATTTCAGGTTCAAAACCCAGTGATGAAAGTACCATTTCCTTCTTATTCATAGTTCCTGGAACTCAGGAAAGGCTGGCCCAGAGGTTCTAGCTCGGAATTAGTGGCTGCCTCAGTGAAAGAGGCGAATAGAGCATCTGTGGGTTGGGTAGGTCTTTCTTCACATACCCCTGGAATGTCTCCATGTTCACTGTCCACGTGCCCAGCCTGGGCTTCATGGCACCCTCGGGCAGTCTTGCTGTTTACATACAGTTCAGGACTCCAAGAGAGCAGCTGAAAGAAGCCAGGCAGGAGCTACATTGCTTTCTGGGACAAAGCTTGAGTAATCATACAGGCCTGGGCAGCTTCAAGCAAGGAAAACATAAATTCTACCTCAGAATGGGAGGAATGTCAAGACTCCATTCTGGGATGAGCACATGGCCTGGCGGAAGAGTTGTAACTATCTTTGAGAAACCCCATCTACACAGTTGAATCACCTCTCAGCCCCACAGTTGATGGACTTGAGTCTTTCCCTCAAATCTTTCTCAGATCTCTCCATGTCTCTGTGCATCCCAGTCATCACCTAGTCTATGTTGTTGGCATCCCTGGCTTGACCCACTCTACGTGTGTGTGTGTGTGTGTGTGTGTGTGTGTTCTATCTCTCTCTATATATAATTTTATTCATTATTTTTGGGACAGACAGGGTCTTACCTTGTACCTATGGCTGTCCTGGAACTTACTATTTAGTTCAGGGTGGCCTTGAAGTTACAGAGATCCTTCTGCCTCTGCATCCCAAGTGCTAGGATTAAAGGCATGCACTACCACACCAACTGGGATATTTTTGCAAGATAAATCTGTCCCCAGTGTTCTAAGATAAACATAAAGCTGTTTTCAAGGTGCTCTGAGAAGGGTCCCCTTTCTGTCTTCCTGCTTATTTGAGGCCACTGTCTTCTCTGCTTTCAATTTGCAACCACAGTAGTCCTGTTGGGCCCAACACACAGCATGTTCTGTGTACCTCAAGGTCTTTGTGTCTCATTCTGTTCCCTCAGCCCCAGTCCTACTAATTTCTCCATCTGTCCACTCGCTAGCGAAGTCCAGCTAATTCTAAAGGTTTTAGTCTGACCTCACTTCTTGCGCTCTGTGTAGAGAGGCAGTGTAACAGCGTAGCTAGGACAGCAGACTGTTGCTCAGTACCTGGGTTCAGACCTTGGCTCTCCCATTTACTACTGTGTGACCTTGGGTACAATACCCTAACCTGTTCATGTTTAAAACTAGCAAAACAGAGTGCCCGACACATAATACTCAATGGGGAGTTTGCAGCCTGTTACCTGATGTTACCACTTCATCTGTGACTTTGGGCCCACCTCTGAGGACACAGGGCTGCTAAATAGAAAGCAAGGGCCCTTGGCGTAGGGTTTGTGAACATGACAAACTTACTTTATTGACTAGAAGTAAGCCTTCCTCTTGATTGTGAATTGCTGTTCTGTTTCCAACAGAAGTTAGACACGTCTATTTCATTGTGAGACTAGGGATTGATTGACTCCACTAGGGTAGACATGCTAGGCAAGGGCTCTACTACTGAGCTACAGCCTCAGTTCTCTCTGGACTTCTGACTTTGAGACAGGGTCTCACTAAATTGCCCAGGCTGTTTTTGAACTCACTTTGTAGCTCTGATTGACTTTGAACTTTTGATCCTCCTGCCTCAGCCTCGTAAGTGAGTGGCAGGGATGACATCCTGTGCCACTAGGCCTGGCTGCTGTGGTTATCTTCTTTCTTGTATTACTGTTCTCACTTGTCCATACTTCTTGATGATGGAGGACTTGCCACTAGATCTGTTATTTAATTAAGTAATGAACAAACACAGAGTACTGTGCCACATGCTTCTTGTCAATATTTTGATGATTGTATGTCTGCATAATTGCTTTTCTTCATGACAGCATCATGTTATGATGCTGGAATCCACTGGGAGCAATCAGGGACTTAGACTCAATTCAAATTTAGATTAAATAAATTTATTCTTACTGCTAGCAGAGGGATGGCAGCCTTGGAGCCAAACAGCATGCTGTGCAGAAAGGGGTTAAGGTGAAGTTTTCAGGCAGACATCAGTAAGGTGTGCATTACAAATATCCATGGAATCCACAGCAGGGCAGGAAAACTGTTGACTTCCCTCAGTCGTTTCTGACTTTCCCGCTATATAGTAATAAAAAGACCATTCCATCCCTTTCCCATAGCGCTAAGCAGGTGTTACAGAAGCAAAGGCAGCTGTTGATACCTCAGGGCCCACTATCCTATCCTTATCTCATCTGCAGGCCACTAGGATCTCCCAGGTATCCCAGAGCAAAAGGTCAAAGGCCCTGAAGGGATGCCTGGCTCCATATTAAGTTTCTTTAGCCACCACAGGGGCCTGTGTAAATTCTTTCTCAGGTCTGAGCACTCTAATGACTGGAATAGAGCAGTTCATTTCTGGGCAGATGATAACACAGTGCCATCAGGTTAGGGCTGGCTGTCACGTCCCCACAATGTCTTATTCCTTGGAAAATATATTTCTGAGAAGAGTTTGTTGACTTCTGCAGACAGTCAGAGGAGGCCACAGCACACAAACACTTAACAACTTGGATATAAAGAAAGCCATTGATGGTTGGAGAAAGGAATTCTCTTGGGGTATATGAAAGAGCAAGGGGGCTCTTTGAATCAGGAACTTTGCTGAACACTTTATACATACCCTTACTTAGTACTCTTTAACTACCTGAAACATAGATACTGCAATCCCACTTTATGGATGAGAAGGTTGAGTCTCAGAGAAGCAGATAATTACCCAAGGGCATAAGGTACTCTACTTGTGGTGGGGTCCTTGCTCTTAAAATTTCCCATATCAACAGTGATTCTTCCTTCCACTTTACAGATATGCAAACTGAGGCTCAAAGATGTAAATTCATTCCATTTCCTCCCACACATATTGTTAAGTGTCACAGTCAGGATTCGAACCCATTTCTTTGAGACTTCAAAGCCTCTTGTTCTACTGTACCTTGTGGAGTTTATGAAAGTACCGTGGAAATGCAGTCTGGGTGAGTTGATGGTTGGCCATGTGTATGGCTCCAGCAAATGTGGCCACGCCATCCCTCGGGATTAGGTGATTTGGAAAGAAACTGCTACTTTTTTTTTTTTCCCTGTGGAGTCACAGGCGGTGCAGCGAGCATCCTGGCTGAGGGGAAATACACACTAGCGTTCGGAGAACTCCATTAGCCCCCATTGTTTAGACGAGAGAGTCAAAAGTAGGAAGTGGGGGATAAAAGAATTCACAAGTAGGAAGCTCTCTGTTGGGCTCCTGCTGAAACAGAAAGAAGCAGTATTTCACAACCATTAGTGACGAACTCCGCCAGGATGAAAGTAGTCTTGTGACCTGTGAATGTAACGATGAAAATGAGGTAATGTGATGTTTTATAACGATAGTGGATCTGAGAAGCTGGGAATTATCTCAGCATGAATACTACCAGGAAGAGGGAACAATGGGAGCCATCTGGAAGCAGATCTCTATTCAGCTGTATTTATAGCGGTATTCATCTTGTCTTTCAGTTCAGAGGTCACCAAGGCGCTTGTCTCACCTTGCGGCACGTATGAAAATACAGCGCTTGTCACAGTCCCCACTGCTTCCTTCCGGGGAGCCTGTCACATACAAAGGAGAGCGGCAGAGCCCTCCAAAGAAGGGAATGAATAGCTCAGGCTGGGAGGAGCAAGAGAGCAGGGAAGAAAAGAGCTAAGATGTTTTGCCCACTGCTGCCCAACCGCTTTCTCTAGCCTGGAGCTGTCACAGAGGGTGGTACATACTAGCTATACGTGGCTGCTTACCCTTTTGTTAAAAGCAAAACCTGGGCTGGGGTGCCACCATTGGTAAAGCACTAGCCTTACCCGTGCAGGAACTTCAGTTCAGTCCCCAGAACACACCTGAAAAAGCTGGCCGTGAGAGCACATGCTTGTAATCCCAGAGCTAGGGAGGCAGAGACAGGCGGGTCCCTGGAGCTTGCTGGCCAGCCAGCCTCACCAATCAGGTGAGCCTCAGACCAATGAGAGACCTTGTCTCAAGGGAGCTAGATTGGTTTCCTAAGGAGGACACCAAATGCTGTCTTCTGTCCTTTTCATATGGGCACACACACACACACACACACACACACACACACACAGACACACATACACAGACACACACAGACACACACATACACAGACACACATACACACAGACACATACACAGACACACAGACACATATACATAGACACACACACAGACACATACACAGACACACACAGACACATATACATAAACACACACTCAGACACACACACACACACACACAGACACCAACACACAGAGACATCCACTTCCTCAGTTGTAATGTCCACATTCAAGTGTTCACCAGGCACCCGTAGCCAGCAGCTACCATATTGGATGATGTAGATATGGAATGTGTCTGCTATCACAGATGGGCCAATCCACTAATACATCTAGGAATATTCAAACTCCAGGACTACAGAAACCCCATGGCTGGCTGCCATATCCCTGGTCCCTAGAGAGCTGGATGGAGTCTTCTGAAATGGATATAAAAGTACTAAGTGCCCAGTGATCATGGGGGGGACTATCTGAACCCCTGAAATGATTATTATCAATGGTTTATAACATTTTTGCTAGATATTATGATGATAAAAGTACACACTCCAGTCTTTCCAGGAACCATACAAGCTCTCACTCTCATTTCACAGGAGAGAAAACAGAGATTAGGGTGAGGCCACACAGTCAGTAGCACTGTGGTTTTGGACCCACTATTCTGAGGTCAAAGGTCACAATGATGACTATCAGCTCCAGGCTCTCCTGTTGCGTGTGTCCTCACCCATCACTGAAGGATCTTAGCTGCTGTCTTCTTAAACATGGAAGTGAGGCAAAGCTCTGTTCACGCACTCATGTGGGAGGTTGTTGTGTGATGGTTTTCTCTGAGACTGAAACATTCCATCCTGCCAGGAAGCTCCTTAAGAACTCAAAATAGCTTCAGGAAGTCCCGGAAACTGACGATTCATTAGACGCCCCTCTCCCTACCGGAGTCTATGGTAAAAGCTGAGAGTCGTTCTTGGAGGAACTGAAGCTCAGCTGTGGAGAAGACTCTCAGAGGAGAAAAGCTGTAAAGACTGAGACCCAAACAGCTGCCTGGAAGAAGCAGAGCCAGCCGAGCTTCCTGGAAGAGGTTTAGACCCTCTGAGGCACCTGAAAAGACACTCTCCAAACTGTGGAGCTGCCTGCAGGCTGTACAGTGTGCTCCGGGTTCCCAGCTTCGTGAGCTGTCACCCATGCTGGGGTGGGCTTTGGTGACACAGCTGTCTTTGAGCCATTCCTACTTCTGTAAGTGACCTGTCACCCATTTTCCTGTAAGTAACCCCAATAAAACTCATGCATGGCCGGGTGGTGGTGGCGCACACCTTTAATCCCAGCATTCGGGAGGCAGAGGCAGGCGGATCTCTATGAGTTCAAGGCCAGCCTGGTCTACAAAGCAAGTTCCAGGAAAGGCGCAAAGCTACACAGAGAAACCCTGTCTCGGAAAAATAAATAAATAAATAAATAAATAAAAAATAAAACTCATGCATGGTTCACCAAGTTGGACTTTGGTGGTATCTGTACTCTGGTCTATCGGTCAGATAAGTAGCCACGTATGTTGCAGCTCCCTGGGAAAAGTTCTATCACACGATAGAGATGATGCCAGAAAGCAGATGGGAAGTTGGGCAAATGAAACATCCAGAGGAAGTGCTTTCAGGTGGGGGCTGATAAGCAGGTCACATCACGGGGAACTGGGGTTTCATCCTGACTGGGAAGATGATGCAGGACCTACTACTTCTCAGCCATTCTACCTGAGGGGGTGAGGAACTCGGACACTGGCCTATAACTCTGCCAGTGGTGGGAAGCTGTTTCCAGGGGGCACTGAATGCTGCCCTTCTATTCTGCTCCCATCCAGAATGACCTAAAGATGCTCTTGAAGCCATTAATGGCCTCAGAACAAGTGGTCACAGATACTCAAGATATGGCAGAGTGGTGACTGTGGATGGAGGCCCTGAGGGTGGGGGACCTACAAGATGCCACACAGTGGCTGTTAGACACTCTTCTTTAACAAAGTGATGGCTAGCAACCAATACTATTTTACATTCTATAACACGAAACTAAGATGGTTACTGTCTGCCAGAACATGCCTGTGGGAGAGCCCAGAGGCACAATTAGACATCTGAGCTGATTTTTGACACACATGACAGAGGAAAAGGTAATATCCATTGCATGCAAAGAGTTCATTAGCGCTGGCACTTTGTGGATCAATACTTTAACATGTGACCCACATTAGCTGCTCAATGGATTGTTGGATGAATTCATGATTGAAGCTGAATGACAGCTGTCTGAAAAAGGATGGTTAGTTCATAGATAAGGAAGATCAAGATAAACATTTGATGAAACAGGAGACACTCACCTTCTCTGGGCCTGGTGGTGCAGGCCTGTGACCCCAGCTCCTCAGGATGATGAGGTCAAGATTTTCCTGGGCTCCAGAATGAGTTCCAGGCCAGTTTGAGTAACTGCTTCACTATGGAAAGAAGACTGAGGATACAGCATGAGGCCCAAACCCTACAACCACAATAAGAAAAAAACTATTAATAATGGAGAAATACAATTTTGGGAAATATGAATTGAAGCAGCAATATCTGTTGTATATCAAGTTATCAAATATTAAATGAATGATAACATTTAGTAATGGAAAGAATCCAAGTGTTTTTGTTTTGTTTTGTTTTTTTGTTTTTGTTTTGTGTGTCAGGGTTTTTCTGTGTAGTTTTGGAGCTTGTCCTGGAACTCACTCTGTAGACCAGGCTGGCCTTGAACTCACAGAGAACTGCCTGCCTCCACCTCTGGAATGCTGGGATTAAAGGTATGTGCCACCACACCTGACAATCCAAAGCTTTTCAAATATGAATTTTTCAATTTTTTTCCTTGCAAAGCATTTTGAAAATATTTGTTTGCACTTTATATACATAGAAGATTCCTTCTAGAAATCTGTTCTATGGACACCAGAATACAGGTGCCCAAGCATGCATGAGCAAGGACCTGTGTTGCTCAGTGCCCACTGCAAAAGTGGAAACCTGGAGTCCACAGCAGGGCAGCTGAATCAGCTGAGACAAGTTCACCACACAGAGAATCACACAGTTATTTCAACCAGGAGCTGCAGATCTGTGTCTACTGACTTGGAACCATTTCTGTGACATGTTATTTAGTGGGAAGTGGTTTCAGAAAATGATAGCTTAATTCCTTAGGAAAAGAACAAACACATTCTTTAACATGTAGAATGATAACTAGTGGGATGTCATGAAGAGGAGGAGATTAGAGATAGATAAAAAAAAATGTGGGGCTGGAGAGATGGCTCGGTGGTTATAAGCACATATGCTTGTAGAAGACCCAAGTTTGGTTTCCAGCACCCAGCCACCAGGTCAAGGTGCTCACAGCCACCTGTAACTCCAGCTCCAGAGGCTCTGGTGCCCTCTTCTGGTCTCCACAGGCACTTGCGCATGAGCACATACCATATACAGACACATAATCAAAAATAAATCATATAAAGAAAAATATCATGGGAATAATGTTCACAGCATGATAATATAGGAAAATATAAAGCAGGAATGCATGCTTCCCCTAGGAGAGAGAACTCTAAAGACGCCAACAGCCTAGGACTGAAATGTGAATACAAATGTACAAATGAAAATATTGATTTAATTTTGGGATAGGACAATAGATTATTTTTGGTCTGCAACATTTCATATACATGAGAAGTGTCTATTTAATATAATATCTTTAGTGAACAACTATGTTCTGCAGGGGCATTGGAGAATCAAAATACATGATTCTGGGCTGGGAGAAATGACTCAGTGGTTAAAGTGTTTGGCTTGCAACTCTGTATACCCCACAGCCACATAAAAAGCTAGGTGAGGCAGTGTGTGTCTGTAAGTCTAGAACTGAGTGTTCACCTATAAAATATTACTGTATAAGAAGACTCAGAATCACGTATCTTGGGTGTCTTCCTGAATTGCTCTGGACACTACGTTTTGTTATTACATTTATGTATTTATTTAGTATTTATGTATTTATTGCATACGCTCAAGCAAGAGTGCCGCTGCATGTGTGCCCTTTAGAGGCAGCTTTCGGGAGTTGGTTCTCTCCTTCTTCCACTGTGTGGGTTGAACTCACGTCAGGAATGGCAGCAGGCACCTTTACCCAGTGAACCATCTTGCCAGTCCTGTACCTTATTTTTCTGAGACAGGCTTTCTCACTGAGCCTAGATAGAGCCAGCAAGCCCCAGGAGGTTTCCTCCTCCAGTTCCCCAGCGCTGGGATTACAGCCACACACTGCCTCATTTGTATGGTTATTTGTTTTGTTTGTTTCTTTGATTATTTTGAGACAGGCTCTAGCTGTGTAGCCCTGGCTAGCCTGGAACTCACAGAGATGTGCTTGCCTCTATCTCCCCAGTGATACGATTAAAAATACATGCCACCATGCCTGGCTTTCACTTGGCTTTTCACATGTGTGTTGGGGATCTGAACTCAAGTCCTCATGCTTTGGGGACAAGTATATCACTGATTGATCCATCTTTCCAGCCACACCTCAGGGTTTTATGTTCCGAACTCCTTGTGACATCCCATGAGTCACTAGTTTCTGTTGGTACACAGAGGAAGGGGACCAAGCGTGGGTATGAAGAGCAGGAGGTGGGATCATGGGACTGTCGTGGGGACTGGCTAGCACAGGGATGGCTGTAAGGACTTCTCCCTTCATATTCTACCTCCTGAGGTCCTGGCCTGAGTCTGGTTCTTCCTGCCCAGCATCCTTCCAGTAACATTATCTTCTATCTAAGTTTATGAGCTCTGTCTTTTACATGAGGACAGTGTGCGGAGCGGGAGGGGGCTGGGCAGTGGAAGGAAGTCCCTTTTAGATGAGGGTCTCAAAATAAGCCTCCCTTGGAGACGCTGCCCGCCCATCTGTCTGTCTTAGATCTGACGAGGGAAGAGGAGGGGGCAGATGATGGGTGGGGGAGGGGCACAGATAGAGCTCCGAGGCTGGAACAAAGACTGCTGGTGACTGGAGGTTCCTAGTGAGTGGGCATCGGAAGGGGAGGCCGGCAGAAGCCAGGCCGTAGAAGACCTTGAGATCACAGCAGGAGATCCTGAGTCACCTCTTCTAAGACACATCCACCTCTCATTCCAGACACCACAGTCCCTGCAGGCTGCTGCCATCCACGGCTGAGTTCTCCATGTCAGGGAATCAGCCAGGCCAATAAGGCGTTTTACCTGGATCCTGACAACGCTTTGTCAAAGAAGCCTTTTGTTTGTTTGGTTCTCGGGTTTTCCAGATTTCTCATTGTGTTCTTTCCTAAGTGTCTTAGTTCCTTTTGACAAACCCCAGCTCAGCTCTTCTGAGTTATAGGGAAATATCTGGGGGACACAGTTAGGTCTGGGAATCCCAGCCAGAGAACCCAGTGGGGGTGGGCAGCCATGCAGCCAGTGTGGGGCCCAAGTGGGTAAGTCCTGATGGATTCCTTCAGACTTGTTACTTAACCGTCTTGAATTTACTCAATAAGTGCTTGATCAGCACCCGGCATGGGCCTGCCCTCTGGATGGGCATCTGGATGGGCAATAGAAGATGACTGTGTTGAATAGTTTTATGTCAACTTGACACAAGCTAAAGTCGTTTGAGAGGAGGGAACCTCAAATGTGAAATGCCTCCTGTGATGTGGAGCCCATTCCCTATGGTGGGATGCCTTGCTCAGCCTTGATGCAGGTGGGAGGGGCTTGGTCCTGCCTCAACTTGATATGCCAGGCTTTGCTGACCCCCTATGGGAGGTCTTACCCTCTCTGGATGGGGGGAGGGGTGGGCAGAGGTGGGTGAGGAACAGGAGGAGGGGAGGGAGGGGGAACTGTGGTTGGTATGCAAAATAAAAAAAGTTAAAATAATTTAAAAAAAAAACACAAAAGAACAGCTTCCATATGATAGGGCTGTAGGCAGGCCTGTAGGGCATTTTCTTAGTGACTGATGGGGGAGGGCCCAGCTCATTGTGGGTGGTGCCATCCCTGTGCTGCTGGTCCTGGGTTCTATAAGAAGCAGGCTGAGCAGGCCAGGATGAGCAAGCTAGTAAGCAGCACCCTCCATGGCCTCTGCATCAGCTCCTGGCTCCAGGATCCTTCCCTGTTTGAGTTCCTGTCCCGACTTCCTTCAGTGATGGACAGTGATGTGGAAGTGTAAGCCAAATAAACCCTTTCTTCCCCAAGTTGCTTTGGTCATGGTGTTTCATCACAGCAGCAGAAACCCTAATAAGACAATGACCAAGACATTGATTCCCCTTCTGTCTAGGAATCAAGTCAGATGTGAGGAATGGCCATTACAAAGGTTACGGAGGGAAGGTTCTGCTAGGAATCCGCAGGCAAGGCCAACGGGTTCTGTGTTGTGGGGAGCCAGACCTCCCCAGTGGTTTTACTAACAGAGGCGGAGCTGACACTACACCCGCTAGCCACAAGCGCAGTTGCCCACTTTACTAACCCCGGGCAGGGGGAAGGTCTTACGTTCTGTTGATTACTGCAGGACATACAGCAGAGAAGAGCGGGAGGAAGGAGGCTCGAAGCACCTTGCGGAGATTGAAGACGACTGTGGGAAGGGCATGTGGGATGCTGCCTCTCATGAGGTCTTCCTGGCAGTGGACAGTGCCTATCTGGGCAGAAAGCATTGGAAAGAGAGAGGACATGGTGGAGCAGCTGCCCCGGATAAAATGTTCCTGTGGGCCAAGTGAACATCACAGTAGCCAGGCTGGAGCACCTTTCTGAGGACTCATCCCTGTAGACTGACTTCTGGGCACTGCAGTTTCCAGGTGGCAGCCAGGTATGAGATAATTGCTAAAATCTGAGCTGGGTGTCCAGGGGGAAAACCATGGAAATCACTCAGTGTCCCTCAGGAAGCCACCACTTGGCCACTGCAGACAGGGCGGGCCAAGCAGTGTGGAGAGGCACTTTGCAGAGGCCAGACACTCCACCCGGGATATCTGCCCTCTCCTGATCCCCCCTTCCCATTTCAACCCTGGGATGGTGCTGGGTTGCATCTCCCAGCCAGTTCTTTCTCCTTCCCTGCTTTTTATGTCTAGCTGACAAGATTCTTCCTGGCTCAAGTCAATCCTTGGATGAGCAGGGAGGATGAGATGAGATTTAAATTGAGTTTTCGAATAAAACATCAAAGGATGAGGGTTTTAACAACAGAAAGTGATCCAAAAGGAACGCAATCTGCCCAAAATGTCATTAAGGGACAGAAAAGGGAAACTCAGCTGAGCATGGCTGGAGGCAGAGATTAGGGTGAGCGCTTCATTATCGTGCCCCATGGAGTCGAGCCGCCTCCACACACTGGTTCCACAAATAAACAGAATAATTGAAGAACAGCATGGTGGGGCTGAGTTTCACTTGGGCAGTTGGCTGTGGGGCTAGGAGAGAGAGCTTGGGGAGGTGGGTGGGTTATGGGGGGAAGAGTTCCCAGAGGAGGTGCACTGAACTCCAGCATTGAGATGTGAGATGAAAGCAGGGAAGGGGAAGGTAGTGTCAGGTGGAGGTGACAGTGTGGGACAACCAGGGAAGTGGAAGCCAAGGGATGTGTATCCCTGTAAACTAAAAAGTGATGTCCTAGGGAGCCCGCTTCGAACCTTGGGAAACATAATCAGATACGCATACTAGCTGGGATATTTTTAATTAATTAGTTTTTGAGACAGGGTTTCACTATGTAGTTCTGGATGTTCTAGAACTCACTATGTAGACCAGAAATCCAGAAACCCACCTGCCTCTCCCTCCTGAGGGCAGAGATTAAAGGCGTGTGCCACTATGGTTAATATTCTTTTCTTTTTAAAATAAAACTCTACTGTAATGAACTTGCACATAAAAAACATCATGTAGTGAGATTAGTCAGACCCAAAGTCTACACATCTCCACAAACATCTATACAGTTAGAACAGCCATTCTGAAGCTGTGGAGCTTCACACTGGATTTTATACTTTCACTATTAATTATATTTTTATGCACTTATCCACCACAAAACCCTGACAAATGCATGAGTTAAAACTTCAAAAAACAATTAGCTTTATATCCCTTTTCACCACACACACACACACACACACACACACACACACACACACACACACAAATGTACATGTAAGAACAGTATACTATGTAGGAAAAGGAAGAAGAAAGGGTACATATTAGGTAATAAAGAGGGGCAGAATACAGGTGAAAGACACATGAGTAGAGCTGGGTCTTTGGACAGCAGATGCTGAGGATTCTGGCCTCCACACATGCTCCCCGGTCATTCACCCGCCCCCCTGCTCCTCACAAAGGCCATTTCCCCCCAAATCCTGGATCGCTGTTCTTTCCAGCACCCCTTGCCCCACCTCTGCTGCTGGACTCTTCCCTCGGTGGGATGCTGGCAATCGCCACCTCCCCTGGAAGCATCTCACTAGCCCCTCCTTCCTCGCTCTCCTCTCAGCCCAATGAGATTCTGTTCCTTCCCTAGGCCTCACCACCAGCATCTCCTAGGGATGTGTGTAAAGTGAAATATCTTCCCTTTATCTTGTCTGGTCTGCACCCCATGGGGCAACACAAAGGCTACTATTTATTCTTTCACACATTAATTTAAGATGCTTTAATTGCTGCTATGATATGTTTTATATAATATAATTAATGTTTTAATTCTGTGTACTGGCTTCCCCCAGGCAGTTTTGTGAAGGGCCCAATTTTGGAATCAAGCAAATAGGAAATAAGCAATAACTGAAGTTATCTAGAAATGCCCCCACTCTCAGGAATGAAAACTAGGCTTGTTTTCCAAAGGGGATGAAAAAAGGAAAAGATAGTTTAATTTTCTCTTCATACTGGGTGTCTTTGTGTGTCTTTAATGGAGACCTCTAGGTCCTGATTTGAGTGTCTCTGGTCTTTTTGTATGTGACCACCATCTTTCTACCCAGGGGGCCACTGTCAAGTGAGGTCAGTATTGAGACCTCCAGAGGTGTGTCCTCTTTGCCATCTCCTTTGTGATGGGGGCTGTTCCTGGGTGAGAAGTGACAACCTGTTCACACACTCACCATGAGCCCCTGAGTTAGGACAGTGGTGGAGGTGACAAGACAGGATGGATTCCAGAGGAAGAAGACAGACACAGAGCAGTGGAACCTGGCCTCCCAGCATGCTGCTTCTCAGTCATTCACCTGGCCTGTGCTCCTCACAAAGACAGCTTCTTCTGGGACTCCTAAGTCTGGGATGAAGATAGATGAAGATGTTACTGTGTCTTTGTAGCAAAGGCCCTGTGGTGGTTTGATTGAGAATGGCACCCCCACACAGCTCATATGTTTGAATGCTTGGTTCCCAGTTAGTGGAACTGTTTTGGAAGATTAGGAGGTGTGGCCTTGATGGAGGGGGTGTGTCACTAGAGAGTAGGCCTTGAGGTTTCAAAAGCCCATGCCAGGTCCAGACTCCCACCCCTGGCACCTGCTGCCTGTGGATCAGGATGTAAAGCTCTCAGCTACTGCTCCAATGCCATGCCTGTCTGCTTCCCACCATGATGATCATGGAATAACCCTCTAAAACTGTAGGCAAGCCCCCAACTAAAGGCTTTCTTTTGTAAGAGTTGCTATGGTTATGATCTCTTCACAGCAATAGAACAGCAAGACAGGCCCCAAGGTTGGGGGTTAATGTACCATACCTTCCTTCCCCATCCCATCCTCCTTTTTCTTTTCAGCCTGACCTCTCAACATGGCCTGTATGTTCAGAGTCTTGGAGCATCAACATCCCAAGGACCATCTAGTTCAAGCTCCTGGGAAGGGAATGAACTCAGTGTATCAGGCCCAAAGCTTGGACCAGAACCCAGGCCACCCTGGTTGCAGAGCAGAATGCTAACACTGGTTCAAAAATGGGTCAGTAGTGGAGGGTGTGGGGTGAAGGCTCTACTTATGGAGCCTGGCAACCTAAGTTTGAGATACGGATCTCACAGGTGACAACTAACTCCCCTGAGTTGTCCTCTGACCCCCATATACTCCATGCGGCGGGGGGAGGGGGGGAGAAGAAGAGGAGGAGGAAGAGGAGGAGGAAGAGGAGGAGGAGAGAATATGAAGAATAGTGGGTAGTGTTGGGGAGAGGACCAGAGTTCAGAACCTTGCTCCCGACCATCCCCCCCACCAAAGTTAATGGAGGAATAGAGAGAGCCTCTAGTCCGCTAACATTTTCCAAGGGATCCCGGGATCCCACGAAAGGCTGGTCCTCCCAGTAAATACCTGTCTCCAGACTCCGGATGGAGCTGGGATGGGATAGAAGCCGCTGGTGGAGACACATGGGTGGCACGCATGGATGGGAGGATGGGACTCTGCCCCTACACGTGGGAATTTCCTTCGCAAAAAAGAGAAACTGAGTAGGGAACTCATTTTCTTGAATCACTTCCTGGCCCTCCAACTGTGGTCTTTCCCGTTTTTTGGCTTTGCGGTGATGCTGGGGACTTCCTTAGACCTCTCTGTCCCCACTGGGGACGCTTTCGGTTCTGCGGAGATTTCCCGGAGGTATTGGGGGAAACCTGGGTATCCAGTGGCGCCCCCCAACCCCCAGTCCCTACAGGAATCCTTCTCCCCTCTACTTCTTGCAAGCAGGAGGGTCCCTAGCCCTGCTATAGGTGACTCTTGGGGTCCCGGGATGTTGAGAAAGGGCTCCTCTTGGGACCACGCCTCGCCTCCTGCCGCCTAGGTGCCTGTCCCTTAAACTCCCGGGGGAATCAAACTCTTGGGAAGGTCCTGGGGAAATCCCTGCCCAGCGACTAGCCCGAAGCCCTCGCGATTGGTGCCTGAAGACCTCGCCCCCTTCCTGGGCGGGGCCCTTGGCAGGGACTTTGGAGTTACTAGAGACGCCACCCTAATCAGTGATCTGGCCGCTCGAACCCCCCCGCAATGGTGACTTTGCCTCGGCAGTGTGTGCTCTGGGGCTGCTTGTTGACAGCGGTGAGTGGCTTCTGTCCCTATTCCAAAGGATTTGAGAGCGGGAGATGGAAAGAGGAGACAAGACGTCGGGGATGAGATCTTCCTAGCTGATTTGGAGGGGAAGGTGGGAAGGGGTGAATAGGGCGGGCAAGATCTCTCTGATCTTGACTATAAAATAAGGTGGATGGGCTGTCCCTCTCCCCAGTCCACAGGGGGAGCTTAGGGAGGGTATGCTTACACAGCGGTGCCTGGACGACTTTATCTAATCCAAGCCTGGGCTCAGGAGCTGGCCACAGAGATTGGAAAGGGTTTTGGAGTGCACAGGAAGACAGCCTGGCTAGGCTTGGAAGGAGCAGGTCTGGCCTGTTTCCTGTCACTTTCCGATTGTGGAGAGACGCCAGCAGTGGCTATTTTCTCCCTGCTAGCTGGGGCTACTTTCTTCCAGGGTATCTTGTAGGAACAAGACCCTGGGTACTTTTTTGGAGAGGTAATTTAACACCCACCACACCCCTACCGTAGCCAAGCTAATCTAGGAGGAATCCCCATGTTGGTGCCTCTGCTTCTTGAATTTAAGACGGCATAGGAGATACCCAAAGAGAGGAACAGCGGTGGAACCCAAGAAGGGGTGAAGAGATCAGCCTCGGTTTCTCCAGGCACCAGAATGGCTCAGACCCAACCAAGCACATCTCCGGAATTTTCAAAGCTACCACTTGATTCACTTTTAGTTTAAATGTATTTCTGCAGTTCCTCATTCTGGAGGCTGGGAATCCCCTGACTACCTGAGTCTCATCCCCGCCCCTCTGGCTGGGCTCCCCATGTTTTCAAGTGCTGTAGAGTCTTGTTGGTTGGAGACAAGGACTTAGGTATTTAAGCTGACTTTGAATCACCCACGTGGGCAGGTGTCATGTTACAGGCATGGCTTTCTGCAGCTGGGACAGTTAGTGCTGTGTAAGCACACACTATCAACCAGCATGATTGAGAGAATCTCAGTACCCCAGGTTGACCTCAAACTCCTTATGTAGTTGAGGATGACTTTTAATTCCTTTCTTTTTTTTTTCCCTCATTTTTTTTGTTTGTGTGGTTTGTATGTGTGTATACATTTGTGTGGGTACATGTGTGTTCTTGCATGTGGTGGCCTGAAGCTGATATCGTGAGTCATTCTTGGACACTCTCTACTTTACTCATTCAGGCAGGGTCTCAATCAAACCCAGAGCTCCCCATATGGCAGGTCTCAATAGCCAGCTTGCTTTGGGGATCCCCCGTCTTTGCTTTGGGAGGCTGGAATTATAGGGAGGCCTCTCTAAAGACCTGGCATTTACATGTGTTTCTGGAGATCTGAACTCTGGTCCACACATTTATGTGGCGAGCACTTTAGTGGCTGAGCCGTCTCTCCTGTCCTTGGATTTCTCTGTAATGCTGGGACTACAGGCATGCATCACCATGACCAGTTTTATATGGTACTTAGAATGGAACCTAGGCAGTCATTGTACCAACCAAGCTACATCCCCAGCCAAGGGCTGTAGATCCTGACCTGTGGCCTGGGCAAGGATAACTGTGGGGGTCAGCAGCAGAAGAGAGAACAACGAGGAAGCTGCTTCATAAGCTTTCGTTTTCACTCTGTGGTTCTCAACCTCTGGGTCTTGACTCTTTGTGGGGGTGTTGAGCAACCCTTTCACAGGGGTTGCCTAAGACCACCAGAAAGCACAGATGTTTACATTATGATTCATAACAGTATCAAAATTACAGTTGTGAAGTAGCTAGGAAAATAATTTTATGGTTGGGGGTCACCAAACATGAAGAACTATATTAAAGGGTCACTGGCTTTTTAAAAGCAATGGCTTTTAGGGAGACAGGATGCAGGAGGAGGGTAGAGTGGGAGAGAAGTGGATGAGGGCCTTGGGGGAGGAATGGAGGAAGAAACAGAGGTGTGATGAAGGGTAGTCTGGACCACCCAAGGGCAAAGTCTGCCCTTGGGAGCCCCATCTGGGCTCCAGGTAGGTGCTGGGCCCTGACAGAAACAGCAAGTGCTATTTAGCAAGGTCTTTCTGTGCATGGGACTGGGAGAGAGATTGCATACAGCCCCCATCGGATTTCTCCCGACTCTTCTGTTGCGCAGATGAGCAAAATGAGGCTCAGAAAGGGGGAGAGTTCTGCCCAAAGTCTCTCAACATGGGTATGAATCTATATCTACCTGACTTCTGAACTTGCCACTCACATGGTGAAGGGTCCTCAAGCTGCGGCCCTGAGAACTTTGTGGGGGAAGAACCGGTGCTTTGGGGAATGGAAACTGGGGCTGGCGAGCCATCAGAGGAAAGGTGTCCTTTTCACCTGCTCGAAGATGCCATCAAGGACTTTCACTGCTCTAGAAGTAGGGTGGGAAGTCTGATGAGGTGCTCCTGGGGACGCACTGTTGCAGGAGGAACTTTCAGATGGATTTCATCAAGTGATTTGCTCAGATACCTAGGTTGAATTAGAGCTATCTGTTAGCCAAATCCTGGACAGTCAGTCAGTTGCCAGGGTACAGGGCACCCACGCAGACACTCATCTGTGTGTACTGATGAGAACTGCCGTTTTGTGAGCACCTACCATGGTAGACTACCAGGCCATGTACATGTGTTCTTTCACATTCTCAACCCAACCTTCGGGGCAGGTGTTATTAATTCCATTTTAAAGATTATGAAACAGGGCTAGAGAGATAGTTTAGTGGGTAGAGCACATGCTGCCAAGTTCAGTTCTTGGTACCCACAGTGGACTGGCACACAAATAAAATAATAAAAACAAATCTCTAATGATGAGGAAATGCAGCCTCAGAAAAGCAAAGTAGTTTGTGTTGCAAAGTGATTTGTCTCATCCTCAAATGTGGGCTCCCCCCAATCCCTAGCCTTGGGTATTTCTATTTTTTTTTTTTTTTGATTTTTTGAGACAGGGTTTCTCTGCGTAACAGTCCTAGCTGTCCTGGAACTCACTTTGTAGACCAGGCTGGCCTCGAACTCACAGTGATCCGCCTGCCTCTGCCTCTCAAGTGCTGGGATTAAAGGCATGCGCCACTACCGCCTGGCCCTTGGGTATTTCTAAAATGTAGCCTGACTTTAAGGAACACACGTACAGGCTGGAGGGATGGCTCAGCGGTTCAGAGCATGTGTGGCCCTCGCAGAGGGTTGGGGTTAGGTTCCCAGCACCCACACTGAGCAGCTCACAACCACCTGCAGCTCTAGCTCCAAGGAGCATCTGGCTCCCTCTTCTGACCTCTGAGGCACCTGCCCTCATACACACACATATCCACATACAGACACACATATCTACCTATAATCAAAAATAAAATAAATCTTATGGCTAGGAGATGGTGAGAGCACTTGCTTTTGCAGAGGACCCAGGTTCAGTTTCCTGGCACCTACATGGTGGCTCACAACCATCCTTGGCACCAGTTCCCGGGAATCCTCTTATGACCAGTGTCCTCTTCTGACCTTCAAGGGCACCAGGCACACAGCGGTGCAGGCAAAACACTCGTACACATGAAATAAAATCAATGAACCTAAACATTTTTTTAAAGTCTTAAAAAACAAATAAACCAAAAAGCCAGTTGGCAGTGGCACACGCCTTTAATCCCAGCACTCGGGAGGCAGATCTAGGCAGATCTCTGTGAGTTCGAGGCCAGCCTGGTCTACAGAGCATGATCCAGGACAGGCTCCAAAACTACACAGAGAAACCCTGTCTCAAAAAAACCATAAATAAATAAATAAATAAATAAATAAATAAATAAATAAATAAATAAAAAACCAGAAAAAAAAAACCCACCACCAACAACAAAAAACCAACCAACCAACCAACCAACCAAACAAACAAACAAAAAAACCCTCACACAAATCCTCAAGTGCAAGACTGGGGCGATAGCTCAGTGGCTGAAGCACCTGCCATGCCAGCCTGAGCACCCGAGTTCATCCCGGAACCCGTGTGAGGCAGTGTGTGGTAGAAGTCTGCAATCCTAATGTTCCTAAGGTGAAAGGAGAGCCCCTGACGTGTTCAGGCCAGCTAGCTGGGCATGTACAGCTGAGAACAACCAAGAGACCTGTTTGAAACAGATGGAAGGTGAGGATTGACATCAACGTTGTGCCCTGACCTCCACACACTTGAATGGTGGGCAAGTGCATGCTCCAAGTCACAAACAGGGCAGTGCGTGTGCACACACACTAAAACACAGACTCGTGTTATAGTGCTTTAAAAAAAACTTTCACACTTTAAAACTTAATTTTTATTACACTTATGAATGTATGTATGTATGTATGCATGTATGTGTGTATGAACACCACAGGGTACGTGTGGAGGTCACAGGGTGATTTATGGAAGCCAGTCTTTCCTACCAAGTGGTTCTTAGGGACTGAATCAGGTCATCAGCCTCGCAGTAAGTGCCTTGACCTGCTGAGCCATCTTGCTGTCCTGTCCGTATTTTTTCAAGGATCAAGACTTTGGAGTTAATGCCTTTCCTTCCTTCCTTTCTTTTTGTTTGTTTGTTTGTTTTTGAGACAGGGATTATTTGTGTTGCCCTGGCTGTCCTGGAACTTGCTTTGTAGACCAGGTTGGCTTTGAACTCACAGAGATCTGCCTGCCTCTGCCTTCTAAGTGCTTAGTTTAAAGGCATGCACCACCACACATGGCTAGTTAATGCCTTTCAAAGACTACAGAGTGAGTTCCAGGACAACCAGGGCTACACAGGAAAACCCTGTCTCGAAAAACTAAAAACTAAAAACTAAAAAAAAAAAAAAAACAAAAAAACAACCAAACCAGGTCCAGGGCAGAGGCTGTCTGGGAGTTCAGCTCTGAGCTGAGGTTTACTAACCTTGGTAGGAGTCTGCTGAGTGTATTTTTAGGGTTTCTTTTAATTTATAGGAAGTGATACTGGCTGTTCTCTCGAGGCAGCAATAGGTTTCCAGTTAAGAGAAGTGTGTTTGACTTAGCAAGACTCAACCACTAGCATGGGTGGTACCCAGATGTAGAAATGGAGAGGGAGGTGCTGAGAGCTGTGGATTCTGTGCCTGTGGGACTCTAAGATGTAGCCTGACTTTAAGGAACACGTGTACAGGCTGGAGGGATGGCTCAGCAGTTCAGAGCATGTGCGGCCCTCGCAGAGGACTGGGGTTAGGTTCCCAGCACCCACACTGAGCAGCTCGCAACCACCTGCTGCTCTAGCTCCAAGGAGCATCTGGCTCCCTCTTGTGAACTTGGAGGGCACCTGCCCTCACACAGTGTCTCAGCCTCGTGGCCCACAGTGTGGCCCTCTGTAGAATGATTCTTACCCTTGCAGCATCAGTCGATGTGGGGACAGAAACCGTGGTGGCACTCAGAAGGGACTGAGGCCAGCTGGAGCTAGCAGCCTCCCACTCTAGAGGAAGTGCTTGAGTTCTCCCTTCCTGCCGGGTCTTCAGGAGCACTGAGGGAGGAGTCAAGTGGATCTATCTGGGTTAGAGAGTTCTGAGTCCTTGCTTTGTAAGATGGCCGAATGGCTCTCTGGATGCTTTTTATAACCACACCACTTGGCAGTATAGTAAAAATCAAATATACCTCATACTGTGGGGGCTTTCTTTTCTGCTTCGGAGTTCCACATCTGCTATAGTGTATGTCTTGGCTAACTTTCAACCTGCCTGTCAAAGATCCCTTCCAGTTACACACTTCTGTTTTTAGGTCCATCTAGGACAATGCAACACATGCAGAGACAAACAGTACTTCTTCAATGGCCAGTGCTGCGATTTGTGCCAGCCAGGTGAGGTGACAGTCCCTCCAGCCCCATACCAAGACCCTTCCCTCTTAGTTTGCTGGCAGATGCAGGCCCCATTTATGAACGGTGAACTCAAGGCTAAAAATGACTCAGCCCACCCCCATCCTTGATGCCAAGATGCCCCAGGCTGCCCCGTGTCTTCTATCTTTCCCACTCACGTGGGTCTGAGATATCCGTTCCCAAACTCCACTCCCCCAGGCCCTGGCTCACTGGGTAGTGACAGGATTGGCGCAAGCTGCCTCATGTCTTCCTGTTTGTTTGTTTGTTTGTTTGTTTTTCAGGAATGAGACTGGTGAACCACTGCACGGCTGTCACCAAGACCCAATGCCTTCTGTGTAACTCAGGCGAATACATGAACACGTGGAACCGAGAGTTGCGGTGTTACCAGCATACACACTGTGAATCCAGTGCGTGGGGCTGCGTGGGGAGGTGCACTTGAGAACTGGGTTGATATTCCTTAACAATGACGTCCCTCCGATTTCAGTAGCCAGGGTCTGTCCTGGTGGGTGGGAGTCTGGGTTGAGTTTGGGCTGTTGAATAAGTTAGTTAGGTGATCGTCATCTATCCTAGGAAGTCAGCTAAGAAAACTGGGGATGGTGTGGGAAGTAGGGCTCTTGGAGACCCAGGGGTTTTCCCATTCTTCCTTCTCATCTCTGCTCAGATGAAGGGCTTCAGGTTGAGAAGGAGGGCACCTCAGATACAGACACTGTTTGTGCCTGTAAGGAAGGTCTACACTGCACTAGCAAGGAGTGTAGGAGATGTGTTCTGCACACATCCTGTGGCCCTGGCTTTGGAGTTAAGCAGATGGGTAAGTGGCCCGCCCCGGGAAGCAGCTGTGGGTGGGAGAGAAGAGCCGGGACTGAGCAATCGGCCTTTGGTTCCCCAGAAGCTGAGGGGATAGAGACTCCCACCTGGACTGGCTTCTTCCCTCTGGTTAACAGGAAATGGGATCTTTGGCATTCTGGCTGTGGTTATGGGCAACTTCCTGGGGAAGGGGAAGGGGAAGGGGACTCCTGCGGGGTTGCAGCCTTAAGGGGCCGCCACTGCCCTGAGACAAGGAGCAGGCAGGTGCTCTTTCCTGCCCTGCTTGTCTGCTGGTTCCCTTGGGAGTCAGACACTGTGACCCACTGAGATCGTTGATACATCCTCCCCACATGCTCCCAGCCACAGGGACTGCTGATACTGTGTGTGAACCCTGCCCAGCCGGCTTCTTCTCCAACGAGTCATCCACTTTTGAAAAGTGTCGTCCTTGGACAAGGTATACATAAGGGTTGCCTCTCCTTAACCAGAAGTGGTGTGGGTCCCTGTTGCAGTCTGTTCAGTCACCTGCCGTTCAGTCCCCCCCGCCCCACGTGGCCATACTCACTCACTTGTGACTGTGACCTCGTAGCTGGCCTAAGGGACACACACACTGCATTTTTTTTTCTTGTCTGCTCTTGCTTGGTTAATAGAATCTGTCGACCCCCCATCTTCTTGAAGCCTCTCTTCTTGGGGCACCATGACACCCCCTTTATCCCCTTTTCTGTTCCTTGCCAGTTCTTCCACTTTCTCGGGGTGTGTGTGTGTGTGTGTGTGTGTGATATCAACTTGGGGTGTTGTTCTCAGGCACTGTCCACCTTTTTCTTTTGTTTTGAGGTGGTCTCAACTGGAACTTGCCAAGTAGACTAGGCTGCCTGGCCGAAGTCCCAGGGACCCTTCTGTCTCCTCCCCGGCACTGGGATTTGTTTGTTTTCATGTGGGCTCTAGGGACCAGACTCACGCTTACAGGGCAGCGCTATCCTGACTGAGTGGTCCAGCCCTCCTGGACTCTTGTTGTTTTTCTGGGGCTTTGTCTCTGGCTCTCTTCTCCCCAGTCACTTTTCCCACCTCTCCTGGGCTGTCTTATCTACATCTATGGTTCCGTCTTCCCCTGGAACTGTCATTTGGGCCCCATATGGTCAAGTCCCACAGCTGAATATCCAGAATGGGCCCCTAGCCAAGTCCTGAGCCCCAGGTGAAAGGCAGGGCTCCAGGCAGTCCCACAGTGAGCTGCCCACCCTTTTCTTCACCTCCACTTCAGTCAGGACCGTTCTTTCTTCTGGTATGAGCCTCTTGGGAATCCGCCTCATTACTCTCTAGTGTGGCCACTTGGGCTTCATCACTGTGGTGTGGTGATGGCTTCATCTCCTCACAGGCTCCCTGCCTCTGGTGCTGATTGGCTGATCCTGCATCATATTGCCATTGTGAGCTTCCGTGGCCCCCTTTGGATCGCGGTACTAGTGATTTAAAGCACTCCAGGCTCTCTGCTGCCTTTGGGAGGAAGCCCTGACGCTTTGGTGTTTGGCTGGGGTCCACCTCATTTCCCTAACTCCTCCCTCACACCTTGCACCCTGCATTTGCACACCTGAGTTTTGCTTCAAAGTCTCCTGTCTAGGAGAACCCTTAAATACATGCCCAATTAACAACTCAGGCTGTTTCCTCAGTACTCCTTCCCAGAGATTCTGCTAGTAATCAAGCAAACACATTGATACACACACACACACACACACACACACACACACACACACACACACGATATTTTTTTGTTTGTTTGTTTTTTCGAGACAAGGTTTCTTTGTGTAGTTTTGGTGCCTGTCCTGGATCTCACTCTGTAGACCAGGCTGGCCTCGAACTCACAGAGATCTGCCTGGCTCTGCCTCCCGAGTGCTGGGATTAAAGGAGTGCTGGGATTAAAGTGTGCGCCACCACGGCCCATCCTAAACTAGAGCTTCTTAACAGGGACCAGTTTTGCTCTCTGTGGGACACTGGCCATATCTAGTCATCTTTCAGATGTCATAATTGGTTAGGGGACTGTTCCTGGCATTTAGCTGGTGGAGACAGAGGCGCTTCTATTCTGGGAAACTTAGGACACTTCCCAGCGCAAAATACCTGCGGGTACCAAGATTGAGATGCTCCACCAGAGACCAAACTCATCACTTCCCATTCCTGCCTGAAGGTCCTGCCTTTGAACAATGCCCTCTCTGTTTTAGTCCTCATCACAAAGCCTGGATCTCATCCACACTCCTAATTATCCCTCTGTCTGTCCCTCCTTCAGTGTGGGTAGCACCCTTTTCTTTCCCTTGTGTGTTCCCGTCCTCCCATGATGACCAGCTCAGGCTGCTGCGCTGTCAGAGTCTCATGCTCAGTGAATTTGAACTTGTCACTTGCTGGGCAACTCCCCTGGGCTTGGAAGTCTTATGGTTGGGGAGCCCTGTTCTCTCCAGATATATATATATAATATATATATATATATGTTCTCTCCCTCCTTCCCTCCCTCCCTCTCTGCACGTGTATGTGAATGCCCATACATGTGTACACATGTGTCTTTGTACAGCTGTGAGGCCAAAAAGATGGCGGTACTACAGGAAGGGACGAATCAGACTGATGCTGTCTGTGGTAAGTTCAGGGGAGAATGAGTCAGGCCAGTTGTTTGGGAAGGGAACTGAAAGGGGAGACGGAGACACATAGGAACACTGGGGTAGGAGTGAGAGCAAGAGGCAGCTCCTATCTTGAGAGCTGGATGAATCACATTCCCTGTGTGAGCCTCAGTTTCTTCAACTGTGAAATGGGTTGACAGCAGCACACCCCCTTACTTGTGTGGTGTGAGTGCCTGGCATGGAATTTTACCATTTGGAAACTGCTGTTCTGCTGCCCCTTGATTGAGATACGGGTGCACTGTGACACTGTCACCTGTTAGCCTCGGGTTGGATGCTAGGATAGGAAGCTTGACCAGCTGCATGGATCACAAATGCAGATAACAACAGGGTCTGGGCTGTCACTGAATGTGAAGAAAGAGACAGGTAAGGTCTGCTGAGGGGGCCTTTTAGCACAGCTATTTAGGAAGCTGAGGAAAGAATTTTGCAAGTTCAAGGCTAGCCTGAGCAGCTTGGGAAGACACTGTCTCAACAAAGAAAGTAGAAAGAGGGCTACTGAGATGGCTCAGGAAGGTAAACTCTTGTCCTGAAAGCCTGATGACTCAGGTTCCCACACTTGTTTAGCTGTGTGAGGTCCTGGGTTAGACTCCCATGCTAGTCTAGTATGTGTGAGGTCCTAGGTTAGACCCCCCACACTAGGCTAGCATGTGTGAGGTCCTAGGTTAGACTCCCACACTAGTCTAGCATGTGTGAGGTCCT
>CABHPQ010196720.1:0-11345 GCA_902168405.1 Peromyscus aztecus
AATACCCCTTTTAAAGGCTTCTAAACTCATCTGCCTTCACAGTCAGATGTGGTCCCCTACCCCTTATCTTTGCAACTTCTCCCAGTGATCCAGTAGATCCAAGGATTCTTGGGCTATGCTCTCTCTCCCGCTACCGCTGACACCCCCACATCGGTCTCCCACCATAGCTACTACGGCTTAGTCTGTCTTGCTTTTGCTCAAAATGTCTTGTTCTTCTGTTCTGTCCCTGTCTGCTCCCTCCCTCCTGTGACCAGCGGAAATACAAGACCTGGGCTTGACTGCTCCACGTCCAGTCCACGGAGCCAGCTGTTACTCTGTTTCCCAATTTCTCCTTGCTCTGGCAGCTAAACTTTGTAATGTAAGAGTCACCCAGGTGATAATGGTTTTAAAGACACGAAGGGATCACTGGGAACAGCTAAGGGTTGAAAATGTATGGCAAGGCTAGAATTCCAGGGAGTCCAGTTGCAATGGTGGACCTTAACAGTTTTTAAAGTGCCAGTGCCAGGGGACAGTCACCAGAAGCACCAGCCATGGTAAGATGCAGCAAGCTGAGATCTAGAAGGCAGGCTATGCATATTCTTCCAAGGATGGGGCCAAAGAAGTGGTCCAAGCCTCTAAATTAAAAAACAAACAAAAGTGTGAATGAACCCCAGATACTGAACTGTGGGTTGTTTGTTCTGTTGGAGTTGGTCTTGCCTTGCACAGATTATGGCTCTGCCATGCTTTCCCCCTCTCAAAATAAAAGAAGGAACTTTATTTTTGATATTGCATGTTCTAAGATATGAAAGTCTATACAAAATTTAAGGGTCTAAAAATGTTTTAAGATATTTGAGGATATAAAAGTCTGTGTAAGCTTTGAGGTTCTCAGAAAATGATATTTAAGATATAAATACCAGTTACAAAGATATAAACAGATGGTTTAAATACTTCAAATTACTTTCCCCTTCTATGATATTGTTATATTAAAATTTCAAAAGTTCAGAGTTCAACATTAATAGAATTCTGATAATGTTTGGGTCACAAGCTCAAGATTTTAGATTTTCTTTGGTTGTCTTTTAAATATAAACTTAAAGGTATGAGTCTATTCCTGCTGTTTTACAGATACCCATTACCTGCTTTTTCTACGATTTGGATTTCAATACTGATTGGTAATACTAATATATCTAAAAGTTTTTGATAAAAAACTTTTTTTTGAAAAAAAAGTTTGTCCTTTTGTAAAATAAAATTCATATAAGCTTCAGAGGCTCAAAAGAAGTCATAAAACTTGGATCTACTTCACAGAGGTAAAGGGACTCCAGATAAGTACAGCAATACAACTTGAGTTTTCACCACCTGTCTATTCCTGAGGATGGTATTTTTCTCTCTGTGGAACTCCTCCCCTTCCCAATTACTAAAACTATGGGCCTGAAAGTTCCAAATAAGTTCATAAATTTTAATTTCTGCTCCTGGTGTAAACATGTCTCAACAGGTTTCCACTTGGCTGGCAGACACATCAAAGCATTGGTTGCTGATTGCAATCTGCTCCAAACGACCATGAGCTCTGGACTCGCTGAAAGCTGATGTGCACCAGACCAGCCAACGTGATTGTTCCCTGTCTCTACAGCTGGGTCCAACATCCACATGCTTCTGACAGATGCCCCACTGCCCAGCCTTTGACTAGCCTCTCAACCCCACTGTCAACTCAAAGCAGTTCCAAAGAGAATACATTGTCCTGTGCTCCCTGCCCAAAATAGATTGAAAAGCTGAGTCAAAAAGAAACTCCCTGGCATAGGAGATAAAATGTCTACTATAATGCCCACTGACATACTAGGAAACTGGGCTCAGAGCTGTCAACCGATAGATTTATTAACTAAAATGGTTCTGCAATAAGATAAGATATTTGACCTTCTTTATGCAGAACCAAAGAGGTTTTATATGGCCTTAAGAAATTATTATTTCTATGTAAATCATTCAGGATTATAATTTGGCTGTACTCAAAGATCAGAACTACAGGCCTTAAAAAATGGCAGTCAATGTAGACATTGCTGCCCTAGAAAAACCTGTTACACATTTAGAGGAATCACTCCCCTCTCTAGCTGAAATAGTTCTCCAGGATAGAAGGGGTCTTGACCTAAAATTTATTCAGTTGATCCCCCTGGTTATCATTCCTTCAACAAGGGGGGTCTATGCAAGGCCTAGGAGGGCAATGCTGTTTTTATGTTAACCGCTCAGGGATCATTAGAAACTCCATGGCCCTGCTGAAAAAGTGGATCCATGACAGAGAAAGGCAGCAGCAACAAGGAAACCAGCCTGGTGTCTGCCTTAGCTAGAACCCTTACTATATTGAAAGGTCAAAGCAATGGCTTAGAGAACGTCTCTCCTTATCTAAGGTCTATTCAGGCTAACAAAAACCAATTTATGCCTAACCTTCTCGCTTTTACTTACATATTGGTAAGCTTTAAGGGGGCTGAGAAGGGTTCCCCACTGCCTATACAGAAATTGGTGAAAATGGTTTTTTGAACACCCAAAATAAGGCAGCCAAGTCTTCCCGATGGGCCCAGCTGCAACAGAAGGGTACGCTCCAAGCCCATGCCTTGGCAGCTGCCCTGAGGTCACTGGGACCCCCACAAGGGGGACAAGGAAGTCGATCATGGATGAGGCTCCATCCCAAGTTGGAGCTCAGCCCAAGCCAACTCCACAAGGAGCCTGTGTCCACTGGCCACGGTACTGCCCTGACCCTAAGCTTCCCATGAGACCATGTCCTGTCTGCAGACAGCTTGCACACTCGAGATTGGAATGCCCCAATCTTGTCCTCTATGCCACACCACAGAGGTCCAGCCTCACCAACACTGGCATCTGACTCTCCCAGCCTTTGAACTCCTCAGCCTGGTGGAGGGCTGAGGGCACCCAGACTTGGTGACTCACATCCCCCTCTCCTAGCCTGAGGTGGTGCTGCAGGTAGTGGGTAAGTCCTTTGACTTTCTATTGGACCCGGGAGCTACCTCCTCTGTTTTAACCTCTTTCTCGAATCCCACAGTTCCTTTGCTAATTCCTGTCACAAGGGTGGATGGGACCCCCTCCTTCCCATTTAAGAGAAACCTGGGACTGTCTACATAGCTGGAAAACTCTCTCACTCCTGTTCACTTACTTATCCTTCTCAGATCTGATGTTTGCCCATTTTACAGCTCTCCCCAAACCCCAAGACTACAAACACCCTGGTAGCTCATTAATAAATTTCCTGTTAAAAATACAGACAGGCGTACCTCATTCACAGACTTCATGGTACAGGATTAAACTGATTTCAGATGTAACTTCAGAGGTTCAGAGTTTTAACACTGATAAATGCAGTTTTGATAAACTAATAGAGCACAGACAGTCTTGGGAGCCCTTAAATTTCTGTGGACTTGACCGGTCCCAGCTTTTAGAGACAGGCTAGCATTAGAGAGGGTGTGGAAGCTTCCCTCTTCCTTCACTCTCTCAACCACTTCCATTCAGTCAGTTTCCTCTGGTTATAGATTTAAAAATGTGTTTCACTGGGCTGAAACCAGGAAATGTTCATACCTTTTCATCCAAAGCCATAGCTTTTGCTGTGACACCAAGATGTAAATCTGTTTTACAGACACCTGAAGGTTCCTGCACAGGTCCACCCCTCCTAACAGACTCATGCCAAGGCCAAACCCTTAGGGACTCTCCAGACACACCACCAGCCACTGCACCAACAGAGACACCAATGGTGAATACTGGCAGGTTAACTTCACCCACATGCCCACTCATAAAAACTCCATTATCTCCTAATTTGTTGACACTTTTACAGGATGGATAGAGGCGTTTCCCACTCCAGAGAAACAGCAGGTCTGATGGCTCCTGTACTCCTGAAGAACACATGATCCCTCATTTTGGCCCATGTCCCCAAGCTCCTGGGACTTCACTGCTGGTACCACCTCTCCAGGCACAAGTGGGCATCTACCCAGCAACTGAAACCTGGTTTTCCAAGATGTCCCAGTGAAGGGCATATCTGCTCTCATCCACCCTTGCCTCTTCTGTACAACCAGGGCACATCTCCGTCCCATTCCTTCTGGCAGTTATCACTCTTCCCATGGCTATCCCCACTCATTAGGCCAATAATAACAATCTATTTTTTCTCCTAGCAACCTGCCCTTTCAGCTCCCTCAAGGGACAGATGCCTGAGGGCTCCAGGATAACAGCTGACTGAATGCTTCTTCACTCACACCTCCCGCTGTGCATGACCCTGACTCTCATGCCCCCCTCCCCACTTCATCCCAAAATCAGCAGAAAGCAGTCTCGAGAATTTAGGACCCTCATTCCCCCATCACGCTTGCTATCCATACATAACTCACCTTTTTATAAAAATCAAAAAGGGAGGAATGTTAGCATTCAGACCCCCGCATGGGGACCCACCCAGCATCCTCACAAAGTCATCTTATGTAAAGTCCTCTTTAAGAGAAAATCCCTCCCCTTCTCTCTCCCTTCCTTCCTCTCTCTTGCCACAAGGGCGGGCACACCTCCTCTCTCTCTCTCTCTCTCTCTCTCTCTCTCTCTCTCTCTCTCTCTCCTCTCCCCTCTCTCCCCTTCTCCTTTCCCCCTTTAATAATAAAACATTTCACATGAATGCTATCACATGGTGTGAGTGACTTTCTGCCATGCCCCTCGGCTCCAACCCACCAAGGCTGCTGCCTTGCTGTTTTTAAAATACAACAGGAGTGCTTGCCCAGCATGTATAAAGTCCTGGGTCCCATCCTTGGTACTAAGAAATAAAATAATGAATATAAATGAACTGTTTCTGTTGTTTTCTGATGCTGAAAATACTCTAGCCCAGGAGTGATGGCTCATCAGGTATTTTCTCATCACAAAGAGAAAAGCAGTAATTCATGCACTTGGTAATGGTTTTTGTTGTATTTTGTTTTGTTTTGTGGAAGTTTTGGGGGGTTGTGGTGGTGGTGGATGGTTGGTTGGTGTTTTTGGTCTTACTCTGTAGCACAGGCTGGCCTTGAACTCACAGAGATCTGCCTGCCTCTGCCTCCCAAGTGCTGGGATTAAAGGCATGTGCCACTGTGCCTGGACGTGCTTGAAACAGTTTGTTTCTGTTTGCTCATGGTGCCAGGGCAGAATTGTGTTGCTCTCCTAAATCAAGACTTGGGAGCCAGGTGCCTGAGCCCACAAGCTTTCAGTCACATGATTCTAGACAGAAAGTCTTCCGATCTGTAGTGGTTTGAATGAAAGTGGCCCCCCAGTCTCAGGCATTTGAACATTTGGTCCTGAGTTGGTGGCACTGTATGGGTGTTAGGGTCCTTGAGAAGTCCCCCAAAGACCAACAGTCATGATGCGGTCAGCAAGAGCGTTTACTATACCACTGCATGTGGGGTCACTCACCTGTACAAAATGGCACGTGGGCTCCTTTTAAGCAGAGCCAAGGGAGTTCCTAGGGCAGCTAGATCATTTGTTATGGTTGGCTTAAGCAAGTGGCAATCATATTAGTTTGTTCTAATTGGCTAGGGCTAGTTAGGACCTGATTGAGACTACAGCTTTTCCATTTGGGGCAGGCCTGGACAAGTCCCAGGATTGTCCTTGTTTGGTTATTACCTGTGTGAGGGGAGAGGTTTGACCCAGGCCTAGTTCATGTGGGAACTGAGGCCTAGTTCTTAACTGAGTTATTAGGGACCTGTCATGGTATTTGCCTGGCCTCTCATTGGGTAGGTGAATATCACTCTGTATGCTGTGAATGTGTTGCTCTGATTGATTGATTGATAAAATGCTAATTGGCCAGTAGCCAGGCAGGAAGTATAGTATAGGCAGGATAAGCAGAGAGGAGAATCCTGGGAAGTGGAAGGCTGAGTCAGGAGACACAGCCAGCCGCCGCCACCATGAGAAGTAAGATGTAAAGTACCAGTAAGCCACAAGCCATGTGGCAACTTATAGATTAATAGAAATGGGTTAATTTAAGATATAAGAACTAGATAGCAAGAAGCCTGAGCCATTAGGCCAAACAGTTTAAATAATATAAGCATCTGTGTGTTTATTTGGGTCTGAGTGGCTGTGGGCCCGGGCGGGACTGGAGATATCTACAGCTACAGGTAGGTTTAGGAGGTGATGCCTTGATGGAGGAAGTATGTCACTGGGGTGGGCTCTGGGCTGTCAACGCCATGCACCATCCAGGTTCACTGTCTCAGCTTCCTGCTCCCGCTGACATTCCTTCACTCCACCATCAAGGAACCATAAGGCCAAACAAGCCTTTCCTTATATACGTTGCCTGGGTCACGGTGTTTTATCACAGCAGCAGACCAGTAACTAACACACAACCTCACAGAAATGTGCACATATGTAGCCATTCAGAAATATTCTTTGAAGCCAGGAGATGGTGGTAACGCACACCTCTAATCCCAGCACTGGGAGGCAGAGTCAAATGGATCTCTGTGAGTTCCAGGACAGCCAGGGGGACATAGTGAGACCCTGCCTCAAAAAAACAAGAACAAAATATACCCTTTGAGTATCTACAAGATGCTAGGAATTGACAGTGCCCAAGACAGACAAGGCTTTTGCGTCTGTGGAAAGACAAGCAGCAGGTGAGGGCACACGGAAGGGAGAACAGGGAAGATGGCTCAGTCCGTAGAGTGCTCAGACTCATTCCCAGCGCCCTCACAACAGCCTGATGCGGTCCGTAGAGTGCTCAGACTCATTCCCAGCACCCTCACAACAGTCTGATGCGGTCCGTAGAGTGCTCAGACTCATTCCCAGCGCCCTCACAACAGTCTGATGCGGTTCGTAGAGTGCTCAGATCCGTTCCCAGCGCCCTCACAACAGCCTGATGCGGTCCATAGAGTGCTCAGATCTGTTCCCAGCACCCTCACAACAGCCTGGTGCGGTCCGTAGAGTGCTCAGATCCGTTCCCAGCGCCCTCACAACAGTCTGATGCAGCATCTACAAATGCAGCTCCAGGGAGGCAGAGACTGGCAATCAGGCATACCTGGCCTGCCCCTTGGGGACACAGCAGGATGTGCTTCTTATAACATTTAAGCAAATACCTAGACAGCCCAGGGCCCTACAGCCATACATCATTACTCATCACGTAGTTTGTGTGCATGCGTTGCATGGCTGCTGCATGTAGTCTCCATGTGCGGACACTAAATTCCCTTATTAAAGGCAAGCCCTCTCCATCTCTTTCTCTCTCTTCCACCGCTTCTTCGTCCGCCTCTGTGCCCCCTTCTCCTGCCTCCTCCTGTCTCTTTTCCCCTTCCTCTCTCCTCAGCTCTTGATTCCAGAAGCTCACTCTGCATCTCTTCCTTCCTCTCCCCCAGTAAATTCACGTGAGCTCTGTCGTGTGGTGTGACTTTCCAGGGCCACTTAGCTCTAACCTGCCAAGGTCGCCTTCCGCCTGTTCTTAAATGGTTATAACACACTGGCCAGTCAGCCCAGCTGAACAGATGAGCTTCAGAGAGTGGCTGAAGAAGACGCTGGCAACTCACACCTGAGAAAAGAAAGTGAAAGGGCACAAGAGGTGGGGGGAGGGGGAGGGGGAGGCGAGGCCTGCGGCCCTAAGGAAGCAAGTGGAACACTGTGATAAATAATATTGGGCAATCCAAGTTAGTTGGACCGCTGTCAGAAACGGATTTTTGAGGAAGTAATATTTTCTCATGAAACCTGAGAATGAGTCCATTGCATCAAGAGCCAGGACGAGGGAATCCCGGTGCAAAGGCTCTGGAGCAGGTGGTAGCTGGAAATGTTCTGAGGCATTGCTCCAGTCCTGCATGCCTTCGGTTATAAATGAGAAAAAAGGGTGTAGAGGAGGAGGAGGGAAGAGAAGGAGAGAGATGGAGAAGGAGAAATGGGAGGAAGAAGAGGAGATGAAGAAGAAAGAGATGAGGAAGGAGGAGACAGAGGAGGAAATGGAGGAGAGGATTGGGGGAGGAAAGACAAAGAGAAGGAGCTGATCTGAGCTGTGCCCTCACCACGGTGCCTCTCCATAAGGTGGGTTGGTAGCAAAATGGTGACTTTCTTTCCCTAGATTGAGCCTAAATTTGTCCCCTCTCCTATGTGTGCACGTGTGTGTGTGTGTGTGTGTGTGTGTGTGTGTGTGTGTGTGTGAATGCTCAAGTGGGGGGGTCATAGTCTCATCCCGAAAGTGGGTGACATCACTGAGCTCTAATGCTGTTAGAAATGAGTCACTAGCTCAACCACATCAAAAGGAGGAAGTTGGCCTCACCTGCCAAAAGAAGAAAAAATATCAGTTTACCAACTTCTTTATCGGATCACCAGAGATGTTGCCTTGAGGTGCCGATAACCACACACACAACCACTCCTGAAGAGGGGATGAACCCAAGGCAGAATGACAAGCAGGATGCAGAAGATACATGTGTGGCCAGAGAACAGGGCTGGGGATGAGGCATCAAAATTAACATGTGAGGGGCTGGGGAGACGGCGCGGTGGCTAAGAAGGCTTGCTATGGAAGCAGGAGGCCCTGATTTCAAATTCCCAGCACCCACACAAAAAGCTAAGCAGGGCAGTGGGTGTCTGCAGTCCCAGAACTGAAGATGGAAATAGCTGATCAGCGATCGGGCTCAGGAGAGACCCTGACTCAGAAACAGTGAGGAAAGCAATAGAAGAAGACATCTGATGTGGACCTCCGGGACTCTGCATAGGGCCTGCACGGACACACACACACAAAGCCTGGGACGAAGCTGTTAAGAAGGTTGGGAATTTACTAAAAAGGTCCTCACACTCCACTGTGACTCACATTGAACCTGGGATACCCAGGGAGCTATCTCACCATCTGGCTGTTGTGAAGAAATTTCTCCTAAATTGAAACATTCCATCCTGGAAGGAGGCTGTTAAGACTCAGGAAGTAGCCAGGCAGTGGTGGTGCATCCCTTTAATCCCAGCACTTGGAAGGCAGAGGCAAGTGGATCTCTGTGAGTTCAAGGCCAGCCTGGTCTACAAAGTGAGTTCCAGGACAGCCAGAACTACACAGGGAAACCTGTCTCAAAAAAACAAAATAAAATAAAAAAGACTCAGGAAGTAAACAATAAACAACTCACAAATCTCAGAGGGTCCCTAAAACTTACAGCATTCACAGGCCCACACCACCATCCCAAGTTATATAAGCAGTGAGGTTGAGAATCTCAGAAAGTCCTGTAAGGAATTCCAAGGATGCAGCTCTTGATAGTCACCAGGTTTCTGAGGTAGACTTGCTGATGCTCCAGCCACTGAATCACCTATGGTCCTATAAGTAACCCCAACAGACTAATTAGCTCATCAAGTTGGACCTTGGTGGGATCATATTTTTGGTCTGTGGTCAGATCCTTATATGGGGTGAGCAGAGGTTTTCCCAGGAAAAGTTACCCAGGAGCACCTCAATATTACTGGGGACCATTTGTTATGCACACTCCAAATGCTCCAATTTGATTTTTATACCATCATTGGTATCACATGACACATGCCCCCCCCCCATCCTGCAGACAACACAATTCCCCAGCGTTTGAGGCATGGAGGTCCTGTGTTGACAGGTAAGTACTAGGGTTAAACACATAGGGTTGCTTCTTCAAAGGAAGGCATGCATAACCTGCTATTTGCCCAGAAGTCTGGGAGCAGATGTGGTTAATAGCCTGGTGACCTTTGTACTTTCTGTGTGGCCAAGATGACATCTGATCCCTTGCAGAAACTTCTTGTGAGCTTTCCTCAGTCAATCTACAAAACCCATCTTTATGGAAAGTGACACATGTACTTTACAACGAGTTTTGATGAAGTCACATCTGATCTTCATTCACTCACTTTGTGCTTTACTGTGCACAGGAGATTGAGTTAATTATCACCAGGAAAGTTTTCACCAAATTGTGCTGTGCTTAAATCTGCCTGAAATAAACCACTTGGGGTCAGAGTCCCAGGGTTTGAACCAACACGGGCTACTTAGTCTTTTTGAACCAAGCTGCCTTTTTGCTACCTGCAGATCTTACTGGACAGGCCTTGGGGACTGCAGAGATCCCTGCACCCCAGGGATGTAGAGACAAGTCCCCAAGTAACAAACATCTCCTTGACCATGAGAGGGAAAAAAAATCTGTTTTCACTTTTCTTATTTTATTTTTTTAATTTTATGGGCATTGGTGTTTTGCCTGCATGTATATCAGTATAAGTGTGTCGGATATCCTGGAACTGGAGTTACAGACAGTTGTGAGCTGCCATGTGGGTGCTGGGAATTGAACCCGGGACCTCTGGAAGAGCAGCCACTGTTCTTAACCACTGAGCCATCTCTCCAGCCCCCTATTTTCACTTTTAAACTGAATTGTAATTTTAAAAATAAAAAGCCCTAAAGGGCAGTGGTCCCACACACCTTTCTTTAATCCCAGCACTCAGGAAGCAGCGGCAGGTGGATCTCTGAGTTCGAGGCCAGCCTGGTCTACAGAGCGAGATCCAGGACAGCCAGAGCTACACAGAGCAACCCTGTCTCAAAAACCCAAATTAATTAATTAAAAAGCCCTTCACACAAGCAAGCCTCTTCAGTGAACCTGGGAAGTTTGACAGTTTATTCCCAGTTTGATGTTGTTGCTGTGTTTGTTTAGAGATTCTTAGAAGAGAGATTTTACTGTACTGAGCTAAAAGTCAGCTTCAGAGGCTGAGGAGACGGCTCAGCCATTAATGGGTGGACTGCTCTTGCAGAGGACCTGAGTTAGGGTCCCAGGACATAGCACCCCCAGCACCTCCTCAGCTCCAGCCCTCTTCCAGCTGCACGCCTTGGCTAACTCCCAGAGAACAGCTTGTAGGACTCGGTTCTGTTCCCTCACATGTGGGTCCCAGGAATCGAACTCGGGTCATCAAGTGAGGCAGCCAGCACCTCTTCCCACTGCGCCCTCTCACCAGCCCCTAACTGTTTTTCAAGTGTTAGGAAAACCGGATTTTGTTTTTCCCCCTCTGCTTTAGTGGAAGAGACCAGAGGAAGAGGTAGGGAAGTGATCGGGAATTTTAAACAGATTGATGCTTGTCATATGAGAGAGAGAGAAAGAGCGAAGGAGAGGCCGCCTCAGCAGAAGCAGGACCGTCACATACATTGAACTTCCTTGCTCCCAAACTATAGGGCATCAACTTCAGCTGCGTCACTTCCACAGTTTTAAGTCCCAGTCAACCTGGGCACTGGCTAAAGTGTAGCAAATCCCCAAACCAGGCTTGAACAGCTCTTCCCCAAAACAGTGCAAAACTGTCACAGAAACACTCACCTAGCCCCTCCCTCAGCACCCACGTCTAAAGCCCAGTGTGGTGGCACAGGTCATCTCAGAACTCGGGATGTGGAGCTGGGAGGAACAGGGCACCCTGGGCTACATAGGGACTTAGAGGGTCAGCCTGGGCTACATAGGGACTTAGAG
>CABHPQ010196722.1:0-25624 GCA_902168405.1 Peromyscus aztecus
TCTTGTAGTTTCTTTGAAATGGAAGGGAAGGAAGTTCTCAATTATTCTCTTTTTTTGAATATGTGTTTATATGTACTTGGTACATGTGTGGAGTTGCATCAGAATACACTGAAGAAGCCAGAACAGGCCTGGAACTTCCATTTATCCAGGCCCATTCAGTACACTCAGACACTCAGTGTGTGTGGATGCTTATCCAACTCCATATTCATGCTAGGAGGAATATCAAGAGCCATACAGAGTAAGTGATTTGGGAGACTGAGTGGCTGCTGAGGCTGGAGTCTTTTGGCCTTGCAGCTTATATCTGCTGGTGAAAAACTCATGCTGGAGACCATATAATTATTATGGTCCTGAGAAATATTCTGGAATATGCTGACCTGTTCAGCTTCTCTGAACTCCTGGCAATTGTCTTTAGCCTGTGTGCTAGTTTTATGACATTCTCAGTGCTTTCTAATAAATTCCACGTTGTTTTAGGTTGTTTCCAATTAGAACTCTGACAAGCAATGCTCTCACCCTGCTCCCTACCTCTGTAAATACCTTCTGAATGTCTCCTGTTCTTCCCTTGTACTTGTTTGCTTACGTTATTTCAGCCGTTTCTCTATGTTAATTGCCTGCACCAGATGTTCTAATCAAACAGCCTGTTGTGTTTTGTTTTTAAATTCTTTCTCATAAGGAATTTGGTTCAATCCAGAACTCAGAGATACCCAATAAAGAGCAAATGGTTTTGGATTAGGTAAGAGTGATATTGTAAATTAGAGGCATCCAAGGGTATATGAGTGAAAGTCACATATATGAATTGTAGTTCCTTCCCCTAAATGGAAAGCATTGAGCTTCATTTCCTCTTCTTATACCTTTTTTCACTTGCTGAAATGTATGTAGGGCAATGAGTCCTTATGTAAAAGTATGTGAGTCCAGCATCCTAAGGACAGTGGATTGGGTTTAGTGTAGGTCAGAGCCTTTGAAAATTAGAACAGAGTTATTGTGTTTCTTCAGTTATGAGGTGATGGGAGCATTCCTTTGAGTTAGAAGGACACAATACAAATGGTATGCTACTTCAGCAAAATCTTAATCATGACCAGTCATCTCTGGCAGGTTTTACAGAGATATTTCAGTGGTTACTCTTTATTGTCAATGAGAGTAGTTTTAGAATTCCCTAGGACACATACTTATGGGCATGTCTGTGAGGGTGTTTACATAGAGAAATAACTAAGGACCTGTTCTGAACATACACAACATAGGCTCACGATCTTGCAACTCATACTGAACAAAGTAGGGGAAAGGCCAGCACTCCTGTCTGTTTCTTGTCTTAGTTAGGGTTTCTATTGCTGTGAAGAGACACTATGACTACAGCAACTCTTATAAAGTAAAACATTTAATTGGGGTAGCTTACAGTGTCAGAGGTATAGTCCATTATCATTAGGGCAGGACATGGAGGCATGCAGGCAGACATGGTGCTGGAGAAGGAGCTGAGAGTTCTACATCTTGATCCATAGGCAACAGGAAGTGATCTGTCTTCCATGCTGGGCATAGCTTGAGCATAGGAGACTTCAAAGCCCACCCCCACAATGGCACACTTACTACAATAAGGCCACACCAACTCTAACAAAGCCACACCTACTAGTGCTACTCCCTTTGGGGGCCATTTTCCTTCAAACATTCACACTTCCTGATCCACTGAGATGTAAGCAAACACCTGCTATACTCTCTCTCTCCCTGATTAGTGTAGACAGACTTTTCTTTGGGGACAGTGGGTTCACTGTTACTTAAAGTTCTCTGAGCATGTCTCAAACTTGTCTCAGTATGACTAGCAGATATTTCCCCCAGGTGACACATGTCCTGTGTGGAGCTGTTGGCCAGCTGACTGGTATCAATCATCCCTAGGATGAAGAGGTTGAGGTGCTTAATTATGAGGTATATTCATTATTAATATAATCCAGTACCAGTGATTATTTTAATATTGTCTATATGAATTTAAATGCCTCTTGTTACCTCCATCCACATAGTGAAAATTGTTGGTATAAGCAAATGTGTTCCACTGTAAAAAAAAAATTCACTAATAACAAAAAATAATCTTATTTAAATAATATAAAAACATTTCTTGAATATTTAAAGATCATTAGCGAATGAACATTTAAAAATAAAAGAGGCTCTGACACTTTTAGAAAAAAAAACAGTTATTTGGTGACAGTCTCTGATGAAGTTTGAACTGAGTGGAGAGGTTTAATTTTTCAAAATAATGATGAGCATGGCTAATTCATAATAAGTTTAACAATGCTGGGCTCTAAACTGTTAAATAATTGTCGCTGGATTGCTGATTGGTTTTACTGGATCTGAGAAGGACCTTTAATGTACTTAATATTTTGCTGGAACATAACTCAGTCTCAATGACTTTGAAAGGAACATTAATAGTTTTCTGAAAATATAACCTTGAAAATTAAATCCATTATATATTTCCAAGATTATGGATGAAACTGCTCTGTCAAATAAGTCATTACATTAGCATAATGAGGTGTGAGGGGAGGTATAAGTGGGAAACAGCAAGCAAAGGTACTTTGTACCACAATTTGTCTACATTTAACCAAAATGACCTTTAAAAGCAGAGCTGAAGGGTCAGGTTTATCATCACTTTTGCAGCCTTCAGGTAATATATTTCTATTTAGCAGAACAATTTACTGAAAATTGCTGTAGTAAGAATTATGCTTCCTCCAGCTCCCTACCTGCAATACATGAGGTCTGAGGAGGAGCAGCTTCCAAGAACAGAGGTTGGTGGCCATTGCTTCCCTGAAGCAAAACTCTTAAAGTAACACAAGGCTATAGTGCTGCACTCCCCAAATAGGCAGGTCATTAAAAATGCATCCTGGAGCATGCATACACTGAAAAAGAGAAGATAAAGATACTAAAGGAAGCAGCATGTTGTCAGTGTTGGCTTCACTGAGGCTACCAAATGTCAGGTTGCCTCGACATCCTGCTTTGAATGCCTTTTTTAAGCCTGTGCAAAGACTAACATATACACAAAAATCACATAAAATATTCAACTGAAGATACTGAAGTTATTGAGTGAATTTTTTTTTCATTTTTGGTATTTAAAGGAGCATTTTCCCCCAGTAGTCTGGATATTTTTTGACTTAAAAAATTCTCTCAACTTTAAGGATAGCAAAAGGAAATAACTCCCACCAGTATCTGATAATGACAGTCATCATTAAATATTTGTCAAGTGAATACTGAATGTATGGGCACTGATTTCCTTAAAGACAAAACATAGACACTGGTGTTCACAGATGATGTTAGTTAAATGATGGAAAATCATCTTGGGCAATGAATTATAATCATTTTTAAGATTTTGCCATTCTGTGAAACTGATATGAGGAGTATCTTCCCTTCTATGAGTTATAAAACATCAGTTTCTTTGGTTCATCAGTGACTTTTAAAAGAGGACATCATTGAAACTGGTATAGTACACTGTAATGGTGCTGATGATGGGGATATAGAAGATATGGAAAGGTGCTTCTAGACCTTATTGACAGGTTTTCCAGCTAAGAATTATCTTATTATGGATGACAAGGCTGCGTTGGTCACAGGTACATTGCACCAACATGTTCCTGAATGGAAACGTCTTGAAGCACTTGAAGTACAGTAAAAATTTTACTGTGAAATGTAAAAATATAATACAAACCAGAGAACAGAAGGAAGGCCGAATATAATTGGTATATAATTCAAAGAAGTAGTCACCAGACACCACTCTTCTTACTGGGTGGTATAGCCTGGAAGTCAGAGTGGTATCAGGTAAGGTAGATTTATAATTGCACAAGCTATAGAAATACCACGGTGTATATAACAACAAGAAAACATAATTATAAAAGAATAAAGCATTAACATTTACAATTACATGATACAAAATGTCTTCTGTATTTTGCATACTGACATGAAACAGTGACACTCTGTTGTGAGTTTGGGTTTTTTCAATTAATATAACAATGTCAGTAAAAATTATTATTTTTTTAAGATTTATTATTTATGATGTATACAGTGTTCTGCCTGCACACCAGAAGAGGGCACCAGATCTTATTACAGATGGTTGTCAGCTACCATGTGGTTGCTGGGAATTGAATTCAGGGCCTCTGGAAGAGCAGCCAGTGCTCTTAACCTCTGAGCCATCTCTCCAGCCCCAGTAAAAATTATTAAATGTGTTAAAATTCATAACTGAGTTTGTCGAAGATGTCTGAAATACCAACACTATTTTCTCTCTTTATATTTCTACATACTTTCTTCATTAGAAGTGATAAAAGTAGAGAATAAGAGATTGAGCAATGGTGACCAGTCGGCTCTTTTGCCTCTTAGACATCTTATAATCTGATGAAATAATGGGGTTATTTTATTTAAACCTGTAAATAATCTACACAAATATTTTCTCAACCCTAGATGATATAGCGGTGATCTGAATCATTTTACATAGTCCTATGATGGTTGCTTCCAGTCAGAGGATCTTAAACAGATTTTCCCAAGATCACAGGAAACAGATTTTGTGTTAGTATTGATTGTGATACAAATCACAGAAGCTCTTTCCAAGAGCCATAATGTCAAGAATAAAATGTTCTTTGAAATTTTCTTACTGATTACTTCTTGGCAGCTACAAGAGTATGACCAATGAGCACTTTGGGTTCATTAAGAGGACATAACAACAGGCAGAAAGTCAGAGTCATTATGGCTTTCCTAAATAGCTTCCATTTGCACAAACATGTAATACATCCTACTAGATGGTATTGTTCGTAATGGCTGCTCCTCCATTCGAGAACAGTTGGTATTTCACTTTTATAATAATTATTTTTTTATCTGATAATACAGAATTATGGTAAGAGAAGAAATAAATTATTTTCATGGTATTCAAATGATCTTTGAGCAAAACTAAAATTATAGTTTACTAACTCCCCCAGAGTGTAGTGGATCCAGTACTGTTCCTGTGGCATTTTGCAGAGGGTACCATTCGCTAGAAATCTAGAAACATTCATGGATGATCAATAGAAGCTCTTAAAAGAACTGAATGGCATTTTAGTTTTATTATCCTAAAGGTACAGACTTAGTAAAGATTTACTTCTTTTTCATAGTGGATGTAGCTGAAGTTTTCCTGTGCTTGCCTGGCACCAAGGTCCCACAGTCACTTATAAAATTCCTGTGTCCCACCTGGTCCTGCAACTGCTCAACACAAGTAAACACACAGGCTTATATTAATTATAACTGCTTGGACATTAGCTCAGGCTAATTACTGACTAGCTCTTACACTTAAATTAACCCATTTCTATAAAACTATACGTTGCCACTTGGCTTGTGACTTACCAGTACTTTACATCTTGCTTCTCCTGGTGGTGGCCAGCAGCGTCTCCTCTATTCTGTCTTTTTCCTTCCTCTGTCTAGTTAGAATGTCCCACCTAACTTTATTCTGCCTCATTATTGGCCAAACAGCTTTATTTATCAACCAATCAGAGCAACACATATTCACAGCATACAGAATGACATCACCCATCAAGTAGAGACAAGTACTGAAAAAATGCAATTTATAGTTTTCAAAATGAACCTGAGAAAATTCTGTATTAGTGGTAACTAGTCTACTGCAAAGAGTTGTATGTCTAGAATCTAGAGATTATTCTACTAAGAAGTAACACAAAGATGGTTGCTTATGTTGTAATAACTTGCATGGCACCATTTTCATAACTTGTCAAACGAATGTGACATAATCACCCTTTTGTACACTAATTTACCCAAATAAGATTTTCCAATTACTACATAACTGTTAGGCAATAACTTTATCCCCAGACAAAGCTCATGACTAAGTTCTCTTCAGAACAGAGCGATTTGTTTTAGATTTAATTTTCAGTTCTTATTTCATTTTATAATGTTTTATTGAAAATAAAATTTAAATTGAATACATTAAAAAGTCATTAATCTCTACATTACTTACATTTAAGTTGCACTTTAGTTCTCTATTTTTTTTTATCTTTACAGCAAAACAGACAGCCATGGACCTTAATCCTACATGATAAGTACAGGCAATTGAGTAAAGCAGGGAGCAGGTGGTCTTCCTCAGGGAAAAACGCAACAGTTGGTTGGGTAGTGCCAAATGATCAGCCTTGCAAACCTACATACTTGAGACCTTATGCAGATTGAACAGGTTACACTTAAGTATACATTTGTATATATGTATATGCATGCAATAACAATTAATGAAGAAAAAAGTTCACAAATTTAAAGGAGAGCAGGGAGGGGCATATGGAATGGGTTGGAGAGAGAAATGCGGTAATTAAATTATAACCTCAAAAAAAAAAAAACTGAAAATTTGGGGCTGGAGAGATGGCTCAGTGGTTATGATTCCTGGCTTCTTTTTCAAAAAACCCAAATTCCACTCTTAGCACTTGCAAGAAAAACACCTAAAAATAGAAAAAAATACATATAAAAATACAAACAAATGTGAAAATTTCTTGCTTCTTATATAGAATTTCTCATTAACTAAGAATAAGGAAATTACATTGTAAATTGCTAATTATTTGTAGTTACTGGTTTATTGGTGTTAAGGTATACCATGACCAAGGCAACTGTTTGCTTACAGTTTTAGGTTAGTCCATGATTCTCAAGGTCAGGAAGCAAACAGGCATGGTGCTGGAGCATTAGGTAAGACATTTATATCCTGATCTTCAGTCAGTAGTTGTAGGGAGAAACACTGAGCCTGGCTTGAGCTTTTGAAACCTCTAAGACCACTTACCAGTGACACACTTCTTCCAACAAGGACACACCTATTCCAACAAGGCCATACCTCTTAGTCCTTCTCAAACAATTCCACTCTTTGGTGACTAAGCATTCATATATATGAGTCTATGGGGGCCACTATCATGCAAATCACCACATTCCACCCCTTATTCCATGTAGGCTTTAGCCATATAATAATGTAAAATGCATCTAATTAAGCTTCAAAAGTTTTTATAGCTTTCTAGTGTCAACATTATTTAAAAGTCCAAGGCATTCTCTTAACTATAACGCCCTGTAAAATCAAAATAAAAAAGAAGATCACATAGGGCCAACCTACAATGGCCCAGAATATACATTACTATTCCAAAAGGGATGGAAGGTGGAATAAAGAGGAAATACTGAACCAAAGGAAGCCCAAAACCTACAGGGCAAACTCAGCATTCTGCATCTCCGTGTCTAATGTCAAAGTGCTCTTCAGATCTCTAATTCCTTCTAGCTTTGCTGTAAAACACTTCTCTTAGTCTGTTTCCATATCCTGTTAGCAGTTCTCCTTGGCAGGTATCCCATGACTCTGGCATCTCCAATATCTTAGGGGTCTCCAGCAAAATCCAGGCTTTCCCTTCACAGCTTCATGCAATGCCTCTCTGTGCGTCCATGCAGGGACTGCTCCGCCAAACTCCTGGCTTCAGCAGCTTTCATTAACCATGGAAGAACATTCCATAACTGCTTTTCTGTATCCTTGACTCTAGGGCTAGAACTACATGGCTGGAGGTGCCAAGTTCTTCTCTTTGCTTGGTTGGGAACTTGGCCCCTTCCATAACTTGTATTTGCATAAGCTTTGACCTGTTGATTGCTTTGTAGGGCAAGGAAATCCCTCAGGCTTGTTCCTTTCACAGGTTGCTGAATTATCTGGCTGGTATTTTGCAACTCTTTATTCAATTTAGCATCAGGATTTTCTTTAAACTTTTTATCCTCTTGAGCATAGGACTTGGCTCAAACGTTACGTTTTCTGATGCTCTTTTTCTTCCCAAACTGTATATTTTGTATTTATCTTTGTCCCATTTGCTTCATTTCATTGTAGATCTATATAACAGTGATCACTACTAAGCATGTGACAGAGCCATTACTAGACTGTCTTGAAATCCCATTTGCCATCGACATTAATCCAAAACTCTCCAATTTAGTCTCTGGAAAATTTTAAGGACATGGACAAAAACGAGGCCACACTCTTTACCAAAATGTAACATAAATGATCTCCAATATTATTCTTCTCTGTTATCTTTTGAGCCAATTTATCATAATCTACATTGCTCTCAGCACTATTGTCTTCTATACTCCTACTAGTATGGCCTATTAAGCCATACTTAAAGCATTCAATGCCTTTCTAGTGCAATTCCTGCTTTACAGTGCTATTGTTTGGAGAAATGTGGAAGCCTGTCACAGCAATACCTCAGTCCCTGGTACCAACTTTTGTCTTAATAACTGTTCTATTTCTATTAAGAAAGAACATGACCAAGGCAACCCTTTAATAGAAAGTATTTAATTGGGAGTTACTTACAGTTTCAGAGTGTTTCATGAGCTTCATGGCAGGAATCAGACAGACATGTCGAGCAGTAGCTGAGAGCTTCACGCCTGATCCAAAGGCAATAGGCAGAGAAAAAGATACTGGGCCTGGCGTGAGCTTTTGAAACATTAAATCCCACCTTCCAGTGGTATATTTCCTCCAATAAGTACACATCTTCTAATCCTTCTCAAACAAATCCACTCTCTGGTAAGTAAACATTCAAATATATAAGCCTATAGGAGACATTCTCATTCCAACCTCCACAGTCCTCTTCTAAGATCCATGACCTCATTAGTCAGGTGTCCAGTACCTGGTATGGTTTCCCTCCTTTTGAGTGGGTCTTATGCCTAGTTTGAGAGCTGTTGGTTACAGTCAAGATATGAACACCATGATTGCATCCTTAGGGTTACCATATCATGCTGGTCATTATTGTGGTTCATAAACATCACAGCTGAGTAGAACTAATTCCTCACCACTCTTTTATATTTAGCTGTATAACCACAGATAATTATAGATCTCAACCTTCATCCAAGAAACTTCTCTTTGTACAGGCAAAGACCATTATAGAAAACTATAAGTACTCAAAATTCAGAGAACAAGTGATTGTGATGCCCAACTTCAATATATGTATATATATATATGTGTGTGTGTGTGTGTGTGTGTGTGTGTATGTGTATGTATGCAACACAATTCCTACACCCAAGACACAACATCACAGAACATGAGACAGAAAGATTATTATATCCAGAGGGTCAGGGAATCTTCTGTGAGATCCTGTCTCTCATAAATTCCAGGGAAGCTTTACCTGTGATAACATTTACATTGTGGCTTCCTAAACAAGACCTGAACAGGAACACCACCAACAAACATGCCAATGTGGAGGAGAAATATCAAGAGGTCTCTAGACAAAGGACTACAGATAACTAAGGACTGCTGAGACAGAGAGAATTGGTCCCTTCCTGAAATGAGCCCCTAATTAGTTATTCAATACCAAGTGGTTAACTCTCCTCTCTCTCTCTCTCTCTCTCTCTCTCTCTCTCTCTCTCTCTCCCTCCATATATATATATATATATATATAAATTAATTAATATATATGAATTACAGGGAGCAAGGGGCTGGGGGTATATGGGAGGAGTTGGAAAGAGGAAAAGAAAGGAGAAAAAAGATGTAAATATATTTTAATTTAAAAAGTTAAAAATAGAACTTTAAAATCATTTGATTTTAACCTCACTTTATGTTTTATTTGAACAGGTCCCACATGTTTCAAACATTCAAAAACATCCTTACATTACAAAGAAACTATTATGCTTTAAAAAGCAAAACTAATTTCATTGAGACAGAATTAAACAATAAAAGGAAAAGAGTCATCATGTTGGAAATTAATCAACATGATTCTGTGTAAGCCATAGGTTTAAAGAGAAAAATCTCAAGAATAAGGAAATATTTTGCCAAAATATGTTTGCCAAAGATAACCAAAAATAAATTCCATGTATCAAAGCCTGAGTGGTGTGAGCAAAGCATTGTACAAAAGGAAATTTATAGTACAAATACATATATTAGAAGAAAACATATAAAATCAGGAACATACACATTTATATCAGATAAAAGGAGCAAAGAAAATTCAGATTTCATATAAGAAAAGAAATGAGAATGAAAGAAATTTATGACAAAACAGCTGTGCAAGTAAACAGCTGTGGGAGTAAACAATGCAATCTACAGCTGCTCCAAGACTCAGGAAAAGTTAGCAATCAATGACTAATATGAGTGATGAAGAAAGATATCAGCATAACTTCACAGCTATCTAAAGTTGATAGAGTAGTGTGGGCAACTTCAGCCTCATATTCCACCAATGTCAATAACAAGCTCATTTTCATATCAACAGTCAACCTAAGTGCATACGAATATAAGAGAAATCAGATAATCTATATAGGACTGTTCTAAAAAATAAATTACTGTCTCACATTATTTAATTGTAAAAATTAAAGAATCATTTGTGTTTTTATGAAACCATAAGGTATTTTCTATAAATTATTCTTTTAAAAGGGAAATTTAAACCATGATGAAATATACTGCATATATGCCATAATGCATAAAATAAAGCATATTGGTCATTTGAAATAGTGGAAGGGATGCTGGCAAGCATATTCCTCACTGATTGTTAAAATGTAACATGGTTGAATCTCCTTGAAAGCAACTGGGTGATTACTTAAAAATACACTGGCTATATGGCTCAGTCATGCAACTCATAGGTGTTTGTAGAAATAAGTACACACACACACACAACACAGCAACTCCACACTTAGTTGGACAGACTCAAAATAACTCAATTGTTTCTCTCAAAGGGGAAATGCATGGACAAAGGATGATACATTTATTAAAGAGGATATAAGCCAACAATTAATTAACAATAATACCATCAATAAAGCTAAAAAACAATTGACAAATGCAGCATCTTTGGTGAATATCAAGACATTATGCTAACTGTAAAGAGTCTGTGATGTTGACAATTTGTGACTTTATTTGATTTGACTTATTCAACTTTATAGAAAACTATAGTGATGAAGGGGAGAAACTGTGACCAAAATGAGACAATAGATCATTGTGTGTGTGTGTGTGTGTGTGTGTGTGTGTGTGTGTGTGTTACCTTTAATAGTGAGGGATATGAAGTCATTTGTTATTCTTATTTTGGAATTACAGTAAAAGAGTAAGTTTTAATGTATCATAAATATATAAAAGTCGAAGGTGATCTATCCCTATAATACATAAAGAAAATATGCAAACAGAATAGATTACTTTTGTTGCTTTATACAGATGACATAAGCTATATGGTCATAGAAATTATTTCGGATAAATCCTGGAGTTGTCCTTTAGAAACTGTTATCAACTAGTATCTGTCCAGTTTTAAGGAAAAGGACTCTGGCTTTCTTACCCATTCCTTATCAATAGGTTTGGAAAGTTGATTTCACTTCTTTTGTGGTGGGAAAGCACTTCTTCCCTGGGCCATGTAACAAATTGATTTGCTCTTTCTTAAAAGGTTGCATGCTAAATTAGCATCACTTAAGGACACAGTGAGGCATGGAAGAATTGCAAATGCGAGCTTTGAGCTTGTGATAGGGCTTATTTTATTTTGTATTATATTGACCACTCAGTGGTCCTAATACTGATCTTAATTTTAATCAACTTAAAAACAGGTATTATACATTATATTTCTATGTTCAATAGCACAATCTGATGACCCATAGACAGCTATAAAATTATTGAAAGAAGTAAAGATGAGATACTTTTGATGCTTCTGAGATGAATTTCATGTGCTTCTTCAACTGAAATCCCTGTAACAGGAATTTCCTGCGTGGTGATTCAGAAAGCTCTCTTCTATTTTTCTTTTAGTATCATATTAAGACATAAGTCAACATATCTACTGAATGACTCAATTTTAGAGGTGATGTAGAAAGGAATTAACAGGCAAATAAAATCTCCACACTGGTTCTTCAGCATTAGGACAAGTTCTTTCAATATTTCTACACATAAGGATACATAATATGCCACGGGGATAAAATCAAAATGGTAGTCTGTTTACAGTTGCCCTAGGACATTGTACCATCAATTATGAAGAGGGAGAAAAAGGCACTTAGCAATGATTTCGTTTAAATAGAATGAACACTCATAGGAGGATACTAGATGTAAAACAAAGATGACTAGACTACTACTCACAACTCCAGGGAGTCTACCTAGAAAATAGGACCCCAAGAAAGACACAGGGATCACCCAATGACAGAGAAATGGATGAGATCTACATGAACAACCTGGACGTGAGTAGGGGTAATGAAGGGCAAGGGTCGAGGGAAGGAGAGCTTAGGGGAGCAGGAGATCCCAGCTGGATCAAGAACAGAGAGGGAGAGCAAGGAATAAGAGACCATGATAAATGAAGACTACACGAGAATAGGAAGAAGCAAAGTGCTAGAGAGGTCCACAGAAATCCACAAAGATACCTCCACAATAGACTACGGGCAATTTTAGAGAGACAGCCCGAAATGACCTTCTCTGGTGATCGGGTAGAAACTGTCGTGGTAGAACTCTAATCCAATGACTGATGGAAGCAGATGCAGAGATCCACGGCCAGGCCCCAGGTAGAGCTCCAGGAGTCCAATTGGCGAGAAAGAGGAGGGTTTGTATGAGTGAGAATTGTTGAGACCAAGGTTGGAAAAAGCACAGGGACAAATAGCCAAATGAATGGAAACACATGAACTATGAACCAGTAGCTGAGGAACCCCCAACTGGATCAGGCCCTCTGGATAAATGAGACAGTTGATTAGCTTGATCTGTTTGGGAGGCATCCAGGCAGTGGAACCCGGACCTTTCCTCAGTGCATGAGCTGGCTGTTTGGAACCTGGGGCTTATACAGGGACACTTTGCTCAGCCTGGGAGGAGGGGACTGGACTGAATGAATAGCCTACATAAGATAAACAGCCTAAACTTTTAACACACACACACACACACACACACACACACACACGAAGTTACAACAAACAAATTTTAAAATTTTTATTTGATGTTAGTGAGTTTGGGTGTGTGTGTGTATGTGTGTGTGTGTGTGAGTGTGTGTGTGTGTGTGTGTGTGTGTGTGTGTGTGTGTGTGTGTGTACACAGAGCATACTCTGTGGAGCTCAGAGGACGATTTGTGAGAGCTGGCTCTCTCCTTCCTTTCTATGAGTCATTGGGATGATCAGGTACCTTTACTTACTGTGCCATCTCAATGACTCTTAAAGTCTTTTCTCTATTAAGAAATTTTTTCTTCAACCTGTTCTCAAATTGGCAGGTTTTTATTTCTAAACTTCTATTCCAAACTGTCAAAGATTGCAAGAAACAGCATGTTTATTTGAAGCACAGTATTTAGTTGTAAAGAAGATAAATTATGTATGTGTACTGGTTTTCATTCATAAATCAATCACTTGTGCCCTCTGTTGAGACCAGGAAATTGCATCCCTAATGCTGTCTTTCCCTCTAACTTCTCATTTGGCTTTACTAGATTGGAGGCATCATTAAGAAAGCCTAGGGAGAGATAAAGTACATTTGGGGCTTATTTTCCCCCACTGTCACTGTGTAGTAGCTGCATACTGTCATTATATAGCTGTAATTCACTGTTTTGGAGAGGCATAGCCCATGATCCTAGTGGAACCATGGTTCACTGCCATGGTGTAATCATAGTCTACTATAATAGTAGCCCTCTCACAGCATAGCCCTGATTCCCTGCATTCCCTGCATTCCCTGCAATGGTATAGCCATAGTATAGGCATAGCATAGCCATGGCCCGCTGCCATTGTGTAACCATGATCTAGTCTCAGCATATCTCTGGTCCACTGTCATGGTACATCTAGGGCACACTCTCATGGTGCCAGTGCGGATTAATGTAGCTGTGGTGCATTACATGGCCTGGTAAAATCGTAATCCACGGCCATAGTTCACTCTCATGGTATGGTTGAGCTCTAGTGCTGCAGTCTAGCAATGGTTTACTTTCATGATACAGTCATGATCTGCCAGGACGTATGCTTCAAGATAGTACTTTCTATACAGAGCAGGAAAGCTGTGCCAATGAAATCTCAACAATATGTTTGCCTAAACAAGATCTAAAAGTTGAGAAGAGTAGTTGATATGCCAACATGGATTAAAATTTTTTTAACAAGGTCCCATCACTAGATGAAGAGCTACAGTCAATTGATAGCTCTTTTCTTCTCGTTTGTATCTTGGAATATAGTTCCCTTGTTGAATTTTCTTTATCTACTCCCTTAAATATACCATTTCAGAGCTGAATTTGACCTAGTGGAAGATCCCAGTTATCTATTACACTTAATTATTTTGACGATTATAATAAAATCGCCTTATTTTAAGATAAAATATTTCTTAATGTAGCTGATTAGATTGTGGTATAATCCAAGTTTTATTTGCTATCTCAAATCTGCCTGATGGGAAAATTGTTGCAATCAATCTGGAAATGATGGTAGTTCTAAGAAGCAAGCCGTGGCTTCACAGGAATTGCCAGCATTTTCTGTTACACTGGGGTAAAGCTGACCTTTCGTCAAACCTTTCTCTAATGGCTGACATTATGAATAAAGGCATCTTCCTCCTCAAAGGGCACTGTTTGGTCTGTTCCTCGTTCTAACAGTATAGAGTCCAAGATGAAAGCAAACCTGGCACTTTTACCTGAGCCCATTTGGGGGAAGATGCCATTTAATCTATTGGATGATAATGGGAAGAGGTCCCAGAGTCATTTCCTAGAATTAATGAGAAAATGGCATGAGGGCACAGCAAGTTCCTCCCTTATTTATTTTGCTTAATTGGCATGCATGTTTGTTTTGAGGAACTTAAAAAAGAAACTTGGCAAAAGATATGTGACCACATCAGGAGATTGAAGCTTGGATTGCTTACTCTTCCATGAGAGTCAAAGCTGGCAAAGGCACTAAGTTGATTTTACAGCAATTAGTTGGAGACCAGCAAAGAAAATAAACCTTCCTTTTAAATCTTGCCAGCTTAGTGTGTTTTCTACTAATAAGCATCAAAGACTAGCACTGCCCTCCAGGCACTAGCATAAATTTTTAATTTATGTTATTAATTTAACTGTTAAATTAAAATAATACAGATACTTCGTGACACATGTGATAATATTTTATGTGATTTTTATGCAATTCCCCAAGGAATTTTCTTATCTAAGTGGCACCTACTTAGGAAAAAATAGGTGATGCATTATTAATGTTAAATCGGGTGTAAAGTTATAGAAAAATACATAATGCAACAGTCTATATACATATATGCTTTATTCATACAAATAAGGAAAGTTGGATTTTCAAAAGGATTGGTAGAACAATTTATGATTTAATTATGAAAAATTCCAGGTATGCTACTGAAAAGTAGAAAAAAAACTGAAAGAATTATCAGGCAAAGTTTCTCTCCTATACATCTAACGGAGCTAATTAAACCCATAAATATGAGACCAGGATGGTAATACTTTCAGCTGAGCTCTCCACCAGTATGATGAAAAGGTTCTACAGGAGGCTAACCTTCAGATATTAAACAGGGGACAGCTTTTCAAAGAAACGATAGTGATAAGACCACAGGAGAGAAAGACAACAGTAGAATAAAAGTTCAACATACCCCGAAGGATTCTGACAGTGCATGATGGCTGGAGGCCAGAAAGCTAATAAAAGATAAACTTTCTACAGAGGAGCCGTCAAAGAGTAAAAAGGAAAAAAAGAAAAGAACCAAATGTGACTAAGAAATAGCCCCGAGAAAGAAAACTTGTGCAAGCTCTCTTTTTATAGAAAAACAGAAAAGATTATAATAAAGATACATTAAGCCTTCATACAATTTTCTGCCTTTTAAAATACATTTCCTAGAACTGACCTTTACAAAGCTGATTTCTATTTTCTGGCAGAGAAAGGAAGAATGAATGATCACTGATCGGGCTCCCTTCATTCCCCGTCTCCTGTAAAAGGAAGGAATAATGAGGACAATTTTTTTCTATACATGTTTGGAAAACACATTTTTTTTCTGTGAGCAGTGGAAAAATTATGGAATGGGTAAGATGGGCAAGGGGTCACACATCTCATCTATGTAGGCTGGCTAAGCGCGGTCATGGTCATCTTAACTTGATATGGAGACTGAGGGAATACACAATTTTCTAGTCTTGAATACCGACTTCATAAAAAGAAAAAATGTTTCGTGTGTTACTAAAATGGAAGGGCAGGCTGGACTTAGGAAAAGTTGTTTTGGATTTGAGTGTAAAAGGCTGGACTACTATTGATAGATGAGTAAAAACCAACGTCAAGAAATGCTGAGAGAAGCGGGGTGGTGGCAGTGGCGTGTGCCTCTGCGCCTTTAATCCCAGCACTCGGGAGGCAGAGGCAGGTGGATCTCTGTGAGTTTGATGTTAGCCTGGTCTACAGAGCGAGTTCCAAGACAGGCTCCAAAGCTACAAAGAGAAAGCCTGTCTCAAAAAAAAAATGCAGAGACAGCCAGACCGGTTTTGTATGCAAGTTGTGCAAATCTGTCAATCTAGAAGGGTCTTGTGTGATTTATTTAAAGCCCTGCTATCTCTTGAATGTCTTAATACTTTTCAAACAATGACCTTCCATTGCTATGCTCCTCCTGGTCCTGCAAACAAGACGGGCTCTGTGTAGAAATGTAAACTTCCACAAACATGACATACCCTAAGCATCCCAGGCTGTTTAAGAGGCCTTTCCTTCCTCCGGTTGAACACATTAATGTTGCCCCCTCCCCACAATGGAAGAATGTGACCAAAGTAGTTCTTCAGGACTCTTCTCACACTTCACTGAGACCTCTAGCATCTGCTTAGGTCTGTGCCGGCCAGAACTCCACCGGGAGATAAAATCTTTAGGCACTTAGAATGAAGCCCTTGCCTTTCTGTCTATCACATTGTAGTGAGTACACGATACAAATCTGATGAATCACTACACTCTGTGTGTAAAGTCACATTCCTGTTAGAGCTAAATGAGAGAAGAGGCAGTCAATAAGGATTTATTGATCCCCATGGGCTGTTCAATACACAGCAAGTGCTGTCTCTGACAGTTTATACTTCCTTTTACTACGGCCTTTTCTCCTGACTGTTTTATGGTGCCATAAAGATTTCAAAAGGTAACATGGCAGTGTAGCACATTGGTGGAGTGGACAAACTGTGTGCCGGAAGACTTGAATCCAGTTCCATCAGCCAGCACTTCCTACGTGGAAACTTAATGACATATTCCTTTCTCCCCACCCCAGTGTCTTCGGATATTAAAGAGACAAATTTCAGTGATTAACCTATTTCTGATGAAGCCTAAAATGCATTTAAGTGCATTTTAAAAACCTATTTAACTTAGCTCTTAGAAATATCCCTTTTATGGAAATTTTATTCAGGAGTTTTTCCATGTTTTGGATATTCAGACACATAAAAATATATGCTAAGTATGGGTAATTTCTCCACCTAGAGAAAATTATCCTTTTAAAACAAATATCCATGCCAAGACTGAGTTAGGAAACATTATAATTCTTATTACAATATTAAGACAACCATGCATCTTGAACTTCTGTAGCTGCAGACACAGAAGCTGAAGAGCTACTGTTCAATTGTAAAGCTAATTCATGGTCCTCTAGAGGGGAAAAATAACCCACAAGTGTCTCTTTTACCAGTCAGTGGCCTATAATTGATGATAATTAGCAGTTTGCACAGGACTGTACGGGTAGGAGGGTCAAAGATTACCCAGGACTCTTCCACTGCTCAGTAGCAAATGGCACACAGCTGCAAGGGAAATAAAACAGCGCAATTAAGCTTTCGTCTCTTTTCTTCCTTTCTTTAAGAAACATGGTTCCAATTTTCATGCCTCTAAAGAGCTAGAGAAGAAAACTCCATGTGCTATCAGGAAAAGGAGCCTTTGTTCGACACAATCTTGCTCTTCCTGGATCCTGGGACCGGCCACCACCATCTTCTAACATTTAATTTTGACCTGCGGTGACTGTTGTTTGACTGGGAGATGCTCTTCGGGTACATGAATATTTAAAGAATTAAACAGGAGATAAAGAAGGAAAAGAAAATCTGACTGTTTCCCATAGGTCTTTAGTCCTTTTCTTGCTACTCAACTTGTAACCTACTCCTACTGTTGAGATTTACATGGAGAAAGATCACAGGATTGTATGCTGAGTGTGTATGCATTGGGCAGGGGCTACACATCCCTTCTTCTTTTTCCACACTTAACAGTTCCTCCCACAACATAGAAAAGATTTCTTCAGGAAAACCATACAAAGTATTCTCATATCATTAAGTATTAAAACACTTATACGTAGAGTAAATCATATAACTCACCAGTGACTTATTTGTCAACTCTCCAGTCCAGAACTCCTGAAGCTAAAGTGTTCTGAGACTGGAACTGTCCTATCTCCAGCTTCACCAGTGATCTTTATAGGTCTATCTTATATTTGAAAGTAAAACATGTGAGAACCATTCAATTAACATGCAAACACTGCTGTAGGTGGAGTTTTTCTATATCCCAGCAGTATCTCCCAAATAACTAAAAGAGACTTAATATTAATTATAAATGCTCAACTAATAGCTTAGCCTTGTCTCCAATCAGCTCTTATGACTGAAATTATACCATTTCTATTAATCTATGAGCTGCTCCAAGGCTCCTTTCTTCCCATATTGTTTCTGTGTCTGACTCAAGACTCCTCAGACTCTGCCCTTCTTCTTCCCAGCATTCTCTCTGCCTAGAAAATCCTGCCTAGTTATCGGCCAATCAGCTCTTTATTAACAATGAGGGTAACACATTTTCACAGTGTGCAGAAGGATTATTTCACAGCACACTGTTCTTTTCTGGAGAGTTGACTGCTTGGTAACAAACGTCTTCAGAAATCCTTATAGCTACTGTTGAATATTAGTTTGTACAAGGTTTTTATTTTTTATTCTATATTTGAATTTAATTTAATTTTACATATCAGCCACAGATTCCCCTGTCCTCCCTCCTCCACCCTCCTCCCCCCAACCCACCCCCCATTCCCATCTCCTCCAGGGCAAGGATCCCCTGGGGATTCAGCTCAGCCTGGTAGATTCAGTTGAGGCAGGTCCAGTCCCCTCCTCGCTTCACCCAGGCTGAACAAAGTGTCCTTGCATAAGCCCCAGGCTCTAAAATGCCAGCTCATGCACTAAGGACAGGTCCCCGGTCCTACTGCCTGGGTGCCTCCCAAACAGTTCAAGCTAATCGACTGTGTCACTTATCCAGAGGACCTGATCTAGTTGGGGGCTCCTCAGCTATTGGTTCATAGTTCATGTGTTTCCACTAGTTTGGCTATTTGTCCCTGTGCTTTTTCCAGTTATGGTCTCAACAACTCTCACTCAAACAATCCCTTCTCTTTCTCGCTGATTGGACTCCAGGAGCTCCACCTGGGGCCTGGCCGTGGATCTGTGCATCTGCTTCCATCAGTCATTGAATTAGAGTTCTACCACGACCGTTTGGGTGTTTGACCACACAATCACCAGAGAAGGTCAGTTCAGGCTTTCTCTTGACCATTGCCAGTAGTCTATTGTGGAGGTACCTTTGTGGATTTCTGGGGACCTCTCTAGCACTTTGCTTCTTCCTATTCCCATGGGGTCTTCACTTATCATGGTCTCTCTTTCCTTGTTCTCCTTCTCTGTTCTTGATCCAGCTGGGATCTCCTGCTCCCCTGAGCTCCTTTTCCCTTTATGTTCTTATTTTAATAATAAAAACATGTATTATAGTCAATTTAAAAGTTTTTCTACCCCTTACTTCTTAAAACAAAAGGTTAAGAAAAATAAATGTAATTTCTCTACTTAGAGAATGACACATTTATTGTTGGGTATATTTGTTTTCACATGCATACACACATACACACAAACACACAAAGCTGTGTATATGCACACATGTGAGATTTATATTGAGTTTATGAAATATTTTATGTGTGTATTATTTTTCTCTATGCTATACTGTATCATACTCTAACATTTATATATTATGGAAATTGTAGTATGTTAGATGAAAATCCACACACAAAGCAATGTTTGCACAGGATACATGAGCAAGAATAGAAGTTACATAATTTTTTTTTTTTAGACTAGAACCTCATGAATTCTTAACTCAGTTTCATGAGAGTTCAATGGGTGTAAATGATTTTACTTTATAGGCTTTAAGGAAAGCTTATTCCTCTGGAGACAAGAGTAAAATTTCTGTGAAAGTAGGCAGTATCGAGACATCCCTGATCTGATGCTTTAGCTATAGTTCTTACTTTTCTTTGTTTTGTAACACTGTCCTTTCTTTATTTCTCTATCTCCAACTCCTTTCCCTCTGCATCTCCATCTCTTTCATCCTTCTCCATCTCCTTCTCTGTCTCAATCATCTTCTTCTCCATCCCCATCTTCTCCATCTCCATCTTCTCCTTCTCCACTTCCATCTGTCTCTTTCTCCATCTCCTGCTCCATCTCCTGCTCCATCTCCTGCTCCATCTCTGTCTCTATTGCCTTTTCTGTCTCTGTCTTCACCTTCATTGCTGTCTCTATCTCCTTTATGTTCTCCATCTCTGTTTCTATTACCTTCTCTGTCTCTGTCTTCACCCTCATCTCTGTCTCTTTGTTGTTTCATTTTTGCTTGCTTCCCCAAAGTCCTAAATGAGGTCATTATTGTTTTCCCACCAACTTGTCTTTTTAATACAAAAGATACTAATTTTTGCCTCTGTTCTTCTGATAATAATAACACTCCTTTTCTTTGCCAGTTTCCCTCTAATATGAAATCACATCCATTGAGTAGTCATCTCCTAAAAGAATTAGCTGGTGTTGGGTCCAAATCCACTGAGATTCAGTTCTCAGTATATTATTTTTCCTATATGGCTTGGCTTATATAACCAAAACAGAAGGAGGAATGTGACCAGAGTAACAAAGAAGGGCAATTACTTATCTGAAAAATCACAAGCCAGTGACTAATTATGGCTTGGTGAGTGTTAGTGATAGGAATTTTCCATAAAAGATGTACCATGTCATTGAATTCCATCTGGAAAAGGCCAAACAAAGCTCTGCAGTTTGCTCTGGCTGTAGGCTTTTTATTTTTAATAGAGTTTAGGTTTTGTAGAAGTGTTAGGTTTCCAGCAAAGCTAAGCAAGTTGTACAATTTCCAAAATGAGGCTACACATTCATAGCCACATCTGTTATCTGCATCCACACTGGATAGGCACCTTTGTTACAGTTGGTAGATTTCATATTTTTTAAAAAAAGTAATTTAATTATGGCCAAATCTATTTTATATTTCTAACAACTCTTTTAGAATGAACTATTACAACACCATGAGTTACATCAAATACAAGTGTGAGTTAATACTGATTCCCTTAGACATTCTCTTATGGGTACCCAAATACCCACTTGGCTGTGTATCATTTTGCCCCTTTCCTCTGTCACCACAGTTCCTAAAGCTCCTATACTCTGGAGCACCTCAGAGTACTCCTCAGATGTGCCAGCAGACATTTTTAGTACCATCACATGACTTCTCTTTTTAGGAATCTGACTCTCCCTATGGACATTTCCTTTTTCTTCTGAAGCTCTCAAAAAAGGAGGAAGTTTTTATTCCTCTGACTTGCACCTTTTGCCCTGGAGACCAGAACATTGCATATGTTTCTCTTCTCATGTTTCTTTTCATTTCAATAACTTCCCAATTTTAATTGCATGTAATCAGACTATACCAGCTCTACACAGTGATTTAAACTGAGATGAAGTCCAAGTCACTTCCCCTGACTCATTTACTCTTGGTTAATGCCTGTGTCTTCTATTATTTTCATATGTAGTGATTATTGCTTTTGGAGTTGGTGTTTGCAAAACTCCAAGTCTGATTCCCTTGAATTTCTGTCTTCTACTAAAGAAGATTCTCCAAGTTTAATAGGCTAATCTCCGTGGCCATGACTTCATTGTGTCTGTGACTACAAATGCAGATTTTCAATATCCAGCTTCCTGATCACATATATTGCCTCTAGAATTCTTATTAGATGTTGGTGATCTTGTAATTCCAAGATTCCTGTTTTCTTAGGTCCCAGTTCTCATTATTGTCACCCCCTCCAACTTACCGCTCCTTCTTTATCCTACTATCACCACTTAAAGCCACAGTTAGTCAGTAGAATCATTCTTACTTCCTATTGCCTTCTGCATCTCCCATTTCCTTGGCAAAGTAAAACATAAACATTAATTCTACTCTGTCCACAGTCCTAGAAATCTCCATTGGGATTGGATATTAGTGATCTTTCTATAGCTGTGACAATATAATTGAGAGAATTCAAGTTTCGTTTTGCCTCATGATGTCAGTTATTTCAGTCCATGGTCACCTGACCCTGTTATTTCCTGTGATGAAAGAGAAAGTCATGGTGAATGGCATGTGGGGAGGCAGACTTGCTTAATTTATGGTGGCTTGGAGGAAGAGAGATATAATGAGAAAAGACCCAGTGTCCCGTCACACCCTTTAAATGCACACAATCTAGCTTCTATGTTCTATTTCATTAAGTTTACTAGTATTGTCATTGGCCGGGGATCAACTTTGAGGAAAATCCCAAGTCCAAACTGTGATATTCCATGTTTGACACCAAAAGCTCCTACTCATTTCAATATGCAAAATTATTTTCAGAGGACCCCCCAGAGTACCAGCATTGCTCAAAAATCCAAGCATAAAGCCTTCTCTGAACCACCTAGACTTTCTTTTGTAACCTGGATCGGCACATCTGTGTCATCAAAACATTTGTATTCTGCATGGCTATAAGACCAGCACCACAAACATGGCAAAGACCAAAGCTACCTATTAGTTCAGAATCCTGGTGGGCATGTGACTTCTTAGAATGTGTTGATGAGGTTTCAGGTGGGAATGAGTATTATTAGCAATCATACAAAAGTCCATTACTACCCACCATAAACCTTGTCTTTTATTAATTCAAGTAGTAGGTGGGTCTCTTTATACCATGACATAAGGCATCTCTGAGTGTCTGTGTTGTTGAATGTGATGATAAAATCTGGAAAACCATCTTCCCTGAGCTGGAGCATAATGCCCAAGCATCCTCTTCTCAAAACAAACGTTTCCATTTTCATTCCTTGATGATTCCTGAGATAATCTCAACTTATCTTTCAAATTGTCCTGTTTCAAAGCTATTCTTTATAAAAATCAAACCATTCTTTGCTGAAATGTTACAAGTTATTATTGATGTTTAATTTTTTTCCAATCCAACCACAGTGTTTTGAAACCTTCCCACTCTATTTTTGTTTCCAGTTCTCCTTGAAAATCTGATTCCAAGTAGATAGCAACACCCATGTGTTATCTGTACTGCTCTGGAACTTCCTGTAGCAGATGAACTGGTCCATGACCTTTAAACTTAACCTCCCACAAAGCCTTAGAGAAAAGACATAAAGAAGACAAGGTCTTTGGTAGATAGTAACAGACTTTCGTTTGATTGTTTATAATCCTCATTCCCATCTGAAACCTCATCAACACATTCTAAGGAGGCATGTGTCCATCAGGATTTTGCTTTCCCATCCTACCAGAGTCTACTATTAAGCTTTACTTTTAGAAATCTAAGATGTTTCACATTTGTTTCTCCAAACTTGTCCAATTCTCCTTAAAGTACAAAATGCTTCAAATCATACCCTTAGGTATACAACAGAAATGGTCCAAAATCTAGTCCTAATTTTCCATGCTTGTCATGCCTTCATGGTGACGAAATACTTTATAAAAGTCACCTTAACATAAAAGGTTTCTTTGTATTTAAAATTCAGAACAGTATCACTTGCTTCCATTTTAGGGGAACATGAATGGTCACCCCACCATGGTGGGGATTATGTGAAAGAGCAAAGTGGCTTACTGATGGTTGTTAAGAAGAAAAGACAGAGAAAGTTAAGAATTTCATTATACAATTCATAGGTATATGCAGATTAATATAGAAGCATTCATCTTAGAGCTAAATATTGGTGGTATGTTAGAGACTTCAATTGCTTTGTGAGGTTCTCACCATCTCTCACAAGTGGTCATTATTCAGAGACTACACTTCAACACATGAGTCTTTGGGGTCATTACAAGTGCAAATTATGAAAATTGGAAGAAGGTACCGTCACAGTGACACCAAGTTCATGATCACTCCCTTCATTATAAGAGCCCAAGATAGCCAGAGTTTTCCTAGTTGGTACCTCTTCCCTTTTTTTTTTATTGCACACATTCTGCTCACTTATCAAAGTTAAATTTACAACATCTCATGCAGATAACGTTTGTTTTTGTACTGAGAAAAATATAGAAGAGATCTTCCACATTACAGCTAATACAGTGTCTACCTTCTCACCTAAATATCATCATAGATAGACTTTGTTTCTTATTACCGCAAATAGAAAGTTAGTGGTCTTAGCTATGTTGAGATCCATTTTCTAGTGTTCTGTTCAGGATGTTGTTCTTTTAATATTTGCCCTCCATAAGGCACAGAATCACCAATAACTCCAACTCCAGGGGATCCAGTGCTCTCTTCAGGCCTTTTAAGGTACTTGAACTCACCCCCCACATGGACACACCTCAAAATAAAATAAAATAATAACAACAACACATAAAAATTTATAGTGATGCAATGCTGCCTGTGTTAGCTACTTTCCTCATTATGGAAATAAATATGGCAGAACATCTTAACTAAAGAGGGATATATTTTGGCTCATGGTTTGAGAGAATGTTCCAGTAATATCATGGGAGTTAAGGCACGAGGTCGCTAATTGCATCAAGCTTCAAGTAAGTAGTCAGGAAGCAGAGAAAACTTTGCTTTGAATGGGTGGAGGGCCATATCCCACATCCAGTTAATTTCTACTTCCAGCAATATCCCATTTTATTTTTATAATTATTAATATATATGTATGTATATATATGTGTGTGTATGTGTGTGTGTGTGTGTGTGTGTGTGTGTGTGTGTGTGTATACATGGCATGGCATGAATGTGGAAATCAGAAGACAATCTGTTGAAGTTGGTTCTCTCTTTGAACCCTGTGGGTGCTGAGTAGCCTGGGAGCAATCACCTTTACCCTCTAAACCACTTCCCTGGCCTGTGCTCCCACATCTCAAAGGTTCCACACTGTGTGAAAACAGTGTGCTACACTAGCTGCCAAACCAAGAGTTCAGACACATGAACCTGCAGGAGACATCTAACATTCACATGATGAAAATTCTTCCAGAAAACACATGTAGAAAATATTAAGAAGTGGGTCAATTTTAATATTTAATCTTTTTTTTTTATTATTGAGAGACAGCTTGAGAATGGGAGTTTCTGGCCCCCTTCAAGTCAGACCCCTGTTAAAGGAAATGTAAAAATACGAGTGAAAGCTGATGGTAACAACTGAAGAAACTGAAGAACAGAATATTCAACTCAGGATAGAAACGGGCCTTAAAAAAAAAACAGCCACAGTTCATCTGTGCTCTTAATTCCAAATTCACTCAGTCAGGCTCAACTACTTATGTGGGGAAGAAAAGCGCATATCAATGCCAAGTTCAGCACACACACACACACACACACACACACACACACACACACACACAAAACACACACAAAACACACACACACACACACAAAACACACACACACACACATTCTTAACATGCATTGCTGTGTAAAAATCGGCAGACTTTACTGTCATAAATTATTTGTATGTCTTTTCACATATATACTAATTGGAAACTCATCCATTTCTAATTTTATTCTGCTCAACTCTGTTGTTCTGGATTTCTGCAAAGAGAAAATCACTTCTCTCTCTCTCTCTCTCTCTCTCTCTCTCTCTCTCTCTCTCTCTCT